>JAWQEG010004950.1:0-35000 GCA_033782935.1 Petrolisthes cinctipes
TAACCTAACCTAACCTAACCTAACCTAACCTAACCTAACCTAACCTAACCTAACCTAACCTAACCTAACCTAACCTAACCTAACCTAACCTAACCTAACCTAACCTAACCTAACCTAACCTAACCTAACCTAACCTAACCTAACCTAACCTAACCTAACCTAACCTAACCTAACCTAACCTAACCTAACCTAACCTAACCTAACCTAACCTAACCTAACCTAACCTAACCTAACCTAACCTAACCTAACCTAACCTAACCTAACCTAACCTAACCTAACCTAACCTAACCTAACCTAACCTAACCTAACCTAACCTAACCTAACCTAACCTAACCTAACCTAACCTAACCTAACCTAACCTAACCTAACCTAACCTAACCTAACCTAACCTAACCTAACCTAACCTAACCTAACCTAACCTAACCTAACCTAACCTAACCTAACCTAACCTAACCTAACCTAACCTAACCTAACCTAACCTAACCTAACCTAACCTAACCTAACCTAACCTAACCTAACCTAACCTAACCTAACCTAACCTAACCTAACCTAACCTAACCTAACCTAACCTAACCTAACCTAACCTAACCTAACCTAACCTAACCTAACCTAACCTAACCTAACCTAACCTAACCTAACCTAACCTAACCTAACCTAACCTAACCTAACCTAACCTAACCTAACCTAACCTAACCTAACCTAACCTAACCTAACCTAACCTAACCTAACCTAACCTAACCTAACCTAACCTAACCTAACCTAACCTAACCTAACCTAACCTAACCTAACCTAACCTAACCTAACCTAACCTAACCTAACCTAACCTAACCTAACCTAACCTAACCTAACCTAACCTAACCTAACCTAACCTAACCTAACCTAACCTAACCTAACCTAACCTAACCTAACCTAACCTAACCTAACCTAACCTAACCTAACCTAACCTAACCTAACCTAACCTAACCTAACCTAACCTAACCTAACCTAACCTAACCTAACCTAACCTAACCTAACCTAACCTAACCTAACCTAACCTAACCTAACCTAACCTAACCTAACCTAACCTAACCTAACCTAACCTAACCTAACCTAACCTAACCTAACCTAACCTAACCTAACCTAACCTAACCTAACCTAACCTAACCTAACCTAACCTAACCTAACCTAACCTAACCTAACCTAACCTAACCTAACCTAACCTAACCTAACCTAACCTAACCTAACCTAACCTAACCTAACCTAACCTAACCTAACCTAACCTAACCTAACCTAACCTAACCTAACCTAACCTAACCTAACCTAACCTAACCTAACTAACCTAACCTAACCTAACCTAACCTAACCTAACCTAACCTAACCTAACCTAACCTAACCTAACCTAACCTAACCTAACCTAACCTAACCTAACCTAACCTAACCTAACCTAACCTAACCTAACCTAACCTAACCTAACCTAACCTAACCTAACCTAACCTAACCTAACCTAACCTAACCTAACCTAACCTAACCTAACCTAACCTAACCTAACCTAACCTAACCTAACCTAACCTAACCTAACCTAACCTAACCTAACCTAACCTAACCTAACCTAACCTAACCTAACCTAACCTAACCTAACCTAACCTAACCTAACCTAACCTAACCTAACCTAACCTAACCTAACCTAACCTAACCTAACCTAACCTAACCTAACCTAACCTAACCTAACCTAACCTAACCTAACCTAACCTAACCTAACCTAACCTAACCTAACCTAACCTAACCTAACCTAACCTAACCTAACCTAACCTAACCTAACCTAACCTAACCTAACCTAACCTAACCTAACCTAACCTAACCTAACCTAACCTAACCTAACCTAACCTAACCTAACCTAACCTAACCTAACCTAACCTAACCTAACCTAACCTAACCTAACCTAACCTAACCTAACCTAACCTAACCTAACCTAACCTAACCTAACCTAACCTAACCTAACCTAACCTAACTAACCTAACCTAACCTAACCTAACCTAACCTAACCTAACCTAACCTAACCTAACCTAACCTAACCTAACCTAACCTAACCTAACCTAACCTAACCTAACCTAACCTAACCTAACCTAACCTAACCTAACCTAACCTAACCTAACCTAACCTAACCTAACCTAACCTAACCTAACCTAACCTAACCTAACCTAACCTAACCTAACCTAACCTAACCTAACCTAACCTAACCTAACCTAACCTAACCTAACCTAACCTAACCTAACCTAACCTAACCTAACCTAACCTAACCTAACCTAACCTAACCTAACCTAACCTAACCTAACCTAACCTAACCTAACCTAACCTAACCTAACCTAACCTAACCTAACCTAACCTAACCTAACCTAACCTAACCTAACCTAACCTAACCTAACCTAACCTAACCTAACCTAACCTAACCTAACCTAACCTAACCTAACCTAACCTAACCTAACCTAACCTAACCTAACCTAACCTAACCTAACCTAACCTAACCTAACCTAACCTAACCTAACCTAACCTAACCTAACCTAACCTAACCTAACCTAACCTAACCTAACCTAACCTAACCTAACCTAACCTAACCTAACCTAACCTAACCTAACCTAACCTAACCTAACCTAACCTAACCTAACCTAACCTAACCTAACCTAACCTAACCTAACCTAACCTAACCTAACCTAACCTAACCTAACCTAACCTAACCTAACCTAACCTAACCTAACCTAACCTAACCTAACCTAACCTAACCTAACCTAACCTAACCTAACCTAACCTAACCTAACCTAACCTAACCTAACCTAACCTAACCTAACCTAACCTAACCTAACCTAACCTAACCTAACCTAACCTAACCTAACCTAACCTAACCTAACCTAACCTAACCTAACCTAACCTAACCTAACCTAACCTAACCTAACCTAACCTAACCTAACCTAACCTAACCTAACCTAACCTAACCTAACCTAACCTAACCTAACCTAACCTAACCTAACCTAACCTAACCTAACCTAACCTAACCTAACCTAACCTAACCTAACCTAACCTAACCTAACCTAACCTAACCTAACCTAACCTAACCTAACCTAACCTAACCTAACCTAACCTAACCTAACCTAACCTAACCTAACCTAACCTAACCTAACCTAACCTAACCTAACCTAACCTAACCTAACCTAACCTAACCTAACCTAACCTAACCTAACCTAACCTAACCTAACCTAACCTAACCTAACCTAACCTAACCTAACCTAACCTAACCTAACCTAACCTAACCTAACCTAACCTAACCTAACCTAACCTAACCTAACCTAACCTAACCTAACCTAACCTAACCTAACCTAACCTAACCTAACCTAACCTAACCTAACCTAACCTAACCTAACCTAACCTAACCTAACCTAACCTAACCTAACCTAACCTAACCTAACCTAACCTAACCTAACCTAACCTAACCTAACCTAACCTAACCTAACCTAACCTAACCTAACCTAACCTAACCTAACCTAACCTAACCTAACCTAACCTAACCTAACCTAACCTAACCTAACCTAACCTAACCTAACCTAACCTAACCTAACCTAACCTAACCTAACCTAACCTAACCTAACCTAACCTAACCTAACCTAACCTAACCTAACCTAACCTAACCTAACCTAACCTAACCTAACCTAACCTAACCTAACCTAACCTAACCTAACCTAACCTAACCTAACCTAACCTAACCTAACCTAACCTAACCTAACCTAACCTAACCTAACCTAACCTAACCTAACCTAACCTAACCTAACCTAACCTAACCTAACCTAACCTAACCTAACCTAACCTAACCTAACCTAACCTAACCTAACCTAACCTAACCTAACCTAACCTAACCTAACCTAACCTAACCTAACCTAACCTAACCTAACCTAACCTAACCTAACCTAACCTAACCTAACCTAACCTAACCTAACCTAACCTAACCTAACCTAACCTAACCTAACCTAACCTAACCTAACCTAACCTAACCTAACCTAACCTAACCTAACCTAACCTAACCTAACCTAACCTAACCTAACCTAACCTAACCTAACCTAACCTAACCTAACCTAACCTAACCTAACCTAACCTAACCTAACCTAACCTAACCTAACCTAACCTAACCTAACCTAACCTAACCTAACCTAACCTAACCTAACCTAACCTAACCTAACCTAACCTAACCTAACCTAACCTAACCTAACCTAACCTAACCTAACCTAACCTAACCTAACCTAACCTAACCTAACCTAACCTAACCTAACCTAACCTAACCTAACCTAACCTAACCTAACCTAACCTAACCTAACCTAACCTAACCTAACCTAACCTAACCTAACCTAACCTAACCTAACCTAACCTAACCTAACCTAACCTAACCTAACCTAACCTAACCTAACCTAACCTAACCTAACCTAACCTAACCTAACCTAACCTAACCTAACCTAACCTAACCTAACCTAACCTAACCTAACCTAACCTAACCTAACCTAACCTAACCTAACCTAACCTAACCTAACCTAACCTAACCTAACCTAACCTAACCTAACCTAACCTAACCTAACCTAACCTAACCTAACCTAACCTAACCTAACCTAACCTAACCTAACCTAACCTAACCTAACCTAACCTAACCTAACCTAACCTAACCTAACCTAACCTAACCTAACCTAACCTAACCTAACCTAACCTAACCTAACCTAACCTAACCTAACCTAACCTAACCTAACCTAACCTAACCTAACCTAACCTAACCTAACCTAACCTAACCTAACCTAACCTAACCTAACCTAACCTAACCTAACCTAACCTAACCTAACCTAACCTAACCTAACCTAACCTAACCTAACCTAACCTAACCTAACCTAACCTAACCTAACCTAACCTAACCTAACCTAACCTAACCTAACCTAACCTAACCTAACCTAACCTAACCTAACCTAACCTAACCTAACCTAACCTAACCTAACCTAACCTAACCTAACCTAACCTAACCTAACCTAACCTAACCTAACCTAACCTAACCTAACCTAACCTAACCTAACCTAACCTAACCTAACCTAACCTAACCTAACCTAACCTAACCTAACCTAACCTAACCTAACCTAACCTAACCTAACCTAACCTAACCTAACCTAACCTAACCTAACCTAACCTAACCTAACCTAACCTAACCTAACCTAACCTAACCTAACCTAACCTAACCTAACCTAACCTAACCTAACCTAACCTAACCTAACCTAACCTAACCTAACCTAACCTAACCTAACCTAACCTAACCTAACCTAACCTAACCTAACCTAACCTAACCTAACCTAACCTAACCTAACCTAACCTAACCTAACCTAACCTAACCTAACCTAACCTAACCTAACCTAACCTAACCTAACCTAACCTAACCTAACCTAACCTAACCTAACCTAACCTAACCTAACCTAACCTAACCTAACCTAACCTAACCTAACCTAACCTAACCTAACCTAACCTAACCTAACCTAACCTAACCTAACCTAACCTAACCTAACCTAACCTAACCTAACCTAACCTAACCTAACCTAACCTAACCTAACCTAACCTAACCTAACCTAACCTAACCTAACCTAACCTAACCTAACCTAACCTAACCTAACCTAACCTAACCTAACCTAACCTAACCTAACCTAACCTAACCTAACCTAACCTAACCTAACCTAACCTAACCTAACCTAACCTAACCTAACCTAACCTAACCTAACCTAACCTAACCTAACCTAACCTAACCTAACCTAACCTAACCTAACCTAACCTAACCTAACCTAACCTAACCTAACCTAACCTAACCTAACCTAACCTAACCTAACCTAACCTAACCTAACCTAACCTAACCTAACCTAACCTAACCTAACCTAACCTAACCTAACCTAACCTAACCTAACCTAACCTAACCTAACCTAACCTAACCTAACCTAACCTAACCTAACCTAACCTAACCTAACCTAACCTAACCTAACCTAACCTAACCTAACCTAACCTAACCTAACCTAACCTAACCTAACCTAACCTAACCTAACCTAACCTAACCTAACCTAACCTAACCTAACCTAACCTAACCTAACCTAACCTAACCTAACCTAACCTAACCTAACCTAACCTAACCTAACCTAACCTAACCTAACCTAACCTAACCTAACCTAACCTAACCTAACCTAACCTAACCTAACCTAACCTAACCTAACCTAACCTAACCTAACCTAACCTAACCTAACCTAACCTAACCTAACCTAACCTAACCTAACCTAACCTAACCTAACCTAACCTAACCTAACCTAACCTAACCTAACCTAACCTAACCTAACCTAACCTAACCTAACCTAACCTAACCTAACCTAACCTAACCTAACCTAACCTAACCTAACCTAACCTAACCTAACCTAACCTAACCTAACCTAACCTAACCTAACCTAACCTAACCTAACCTAACCTAACCTAACCTAACCTAACCTAACCTAACCTAACCTAACCTAACCTAACCTAACCTAACCTAACCTAACCTAACCTAACCTAACCTAACCTAACCTAACCTAACCTAACCTAACCTAACCTAACCTAACCTAACCTAACCTAACCTAACCTAACCTAACCTAACCTAACCTAACCTAACCTAACCTAACCTAACCTAACCTAACCTAACCTAACCTAACCTAACCTAACCTAACCTAACCTAACCTAACCTAACCTAACCTAACCTAACCTAACCTAACCTAACCTAACCTAACCTAACCTAACCTAACCTAACCTAACCTAACCTAACCTAACCTAACCTAACCTAACCTAACCTAACCTAACCTAACCTAACCTAACCTAACCTAACCTAACCTAACCTAACCTAACCTAACCTAACCTAACCTAACCTAACCTAACCTAACCTAACCTAACCTAACCTAACCTAACCTAACCTAACCTAACCTAACCTAACCTAACCTAACCTAACCTAACCTAACCTAACCTAACCTAACCTAACCTAACCTAACCTAACCTAACCTAACCTAACCTAACCTAACCTAACCTAACCTAACCTAACCTAACCTAACCTAACCTAACCTAACCTAACCTAACCTAACCTAACCTAACCTAACCTAACCTAACCTAACCTAACCTAACCTAACCTAACCTAACCTAACCTAACCTAACCTAACCTAACCTAACCTAACCTAACCTAACCTAACCTAACCTAACCTAACCTAACCTAACCTAACCTAACCTAACCTAACCTAACCTAACCTAACCTAACCTAACCTAACCTAACCTAACCTAACCTAACCTAACCTAACCTAACCTAACCTAACCTAACCTAACCTAACCTAACCTAACCTAACCTAACCTAACCTAACCTAACCTAACCTAACCTAACCTAACCTAACCTAACCTAACCTAACCTAACCTAACCTAACCTAACCTAACCTAACCTAACCTAACCTAACCTAACCTAACCTAACCTAACCTAACCTAACCTAACCTAACCTAACCTAACCTAACCTAACCTAACCTAACCTAACCTAACCTAACCTAACCTAACCTAACCTAACCTAACCTAACCTAACCTAACCTAACCTAACCTAACCTAACCTAACCTAACCTAACCTAACCTAACCTAACCTAACCTAACCTAACCTAACCTAACCTAACCTAACCTAACCTAACCTAACCTAACCTAACCTAACCTAACCTAACCTAACCTAACCTAACCTAACCTAACCTAACCTAACCTAACCTAACCTAACCTAACCTAACCTAACCTAACCTAACCTAACCTAACCTAACCTAACCTAACCTAACCTAACCTAACCTAACCTAACCTAACCTAACCTAACCTAACCTAACCTAACCTAACCTAACCTAACCTAACCTAACCTAACCTAACCTAACCTAACCTAACCTAACCTAACCTAACCTAACCTAACCTAACCTAACCTAACCTAACCTAACAAGTAGAAGAGACCACATTCTCTTCTATTCTGTTCATTAAAGCAACTCCTTCAATGGCCATTCTAGGTTGCACACGCCCCACGGGAAGTGATAACCGCACTTGAGATGATACACGCATCGCCCATAGGTATCAGCAGCAACCCACAGATACCCGAGATGCTTCGCTCCCCCAGACACTTTTAAGGAGAGTGTCCCCTTTTACAGAAGAAGCTAGCGACCTGCTGCCATTCCACAGACGCCTCACACACTGCCATGATCGACAACGGGTTAAAGTGCGGCAGTGGTCGAGATGGAGCAGGCAAGCAGCACTGGTACCATGTTCAACAACCACCACACACCCCCGATGCCTAGACAGGGGAGCACGCCATGCCCCGAACTGAACAAACAACAGTCACTGCCCAACAGCATTGGCCACACACAATCAATATTAAAATAAACAACCGAGGAATGTGAGGAGGCACGACCGCGAGGAGATCAGCCATCCACTGTCTGTATTGCCACATACCAGACACCAATCTTTTGGACAAGTCCTCAGTTAAGAGAATGAGCAGCAGAAGCAGGGCAGCCACACCGAGATGACAGAGGCCCAGACCGGCGAGCATCACCCCACTGGAATTACAGAACGTGTCACCCCGACAATAGCGTACGATCTACTTGCTAACCACTCAAACTCTTTTCAGTGCCTGCCTGCAGACGTGGGTAGAAGCAGCAGCCATCGATAATAATAGCACAACTGCTTCAGTAATGGCACAAACGCCACCCCCAGCATTAGCCAACTAACTGGCCCTGCAGACGTGATGACACCAGAACGAGACTGCTAATTAGTTTCCCTTGTCCGGACAGGAGAGCGAGAAGCTAGCTTGCTTGCATGCTGTACATGTGCCAGATCAAGGGGAGTAAGCCACTGCACCTCGTCAAGGTTACACAGCCTCTTGTTTTAGAGAAGATAGCTCTAAAACCACAGTGGTAATTCAGAGTAACAGGTAGGTAGTCTTCAATCGTACTACATACTCGAGTGTATGCTCACACAGAGAACATCACCCAGACACTGGCAACCTCTCTATGCACAGTACTCTTGCATCAGAGTGGCTAAAGGATACAATTCAAACCATTAGCCAAGCACTAGGTCTAAGGAACACCATCGACCCTCAGAGATCATGTACTCCACAGTGGGACTGCTGTAGGAGTAACCCATTTCATGACCACAATATCGTGTTTCCTTACTATATTTTTAGGGTTTTGCGACGGTGTAGCACTCGAGATGGTCGTACAACACTGCCAGGCTTTTCTCTAGCCCTTATTATACCTCCATCTCTAAGCCCGTCATCACCAGACTCGAAATCTCGGTGCTTGACAACTTTGATCTTCGCTCAGAGTTCAGGAAGAACACCAGCTACCTGACACAATCCATTACCCTTCCTCTTCCTCTCTCATTGGGTAGCCACCCTACAATTCTGTGGGGGAGCCAGCTCTCTCCTCCCTACCATAGTTGGAGGGTCGTGCGCCCTTGGGGCGGCATCGACGCTCACCTAGAGTGGGTCAGTTACAGCTCCTCACATCTAACTCCCCCCCATCTACACCTACCTCAGCCCATACCACACACACAAACTATGGAACACCAACATTTCTACCACTCCTACCGTCAATTTCGTATAGTAACAAATCATTCCATTTCTCAATCTTTTATATACCAGGATACAAAACAAACAACTTATTTTCTTTTGAGGTACAGTTGCCTCAAGGTATTCCTTTACCCTTTGCTTTTGTGTCTGGAGTTGATGTGGCAGCGTAGCAATACTAGAGTCACATTTATGAATGAGACCAATCTCCCTGTTGAATCATGTTTCGTATTCTTCAATGTTAATAATGTGTAAGATGTGATATTATTATTATTATTATGTCCAGCGATGCCACAGCCAACACAGGGGGTAAAGAAATACTTTGAGGCAACTGTACCTTAATACATTCTATTCCTTTTATTTCATACTTCGAAGACTCTCCGGAACCCAACCAGGATCATCCCGACAAAAATATTTATTAAAAAAAAAAAAAACTAAAACTTGGAAATTCGTATTCGGGCATATCAAAGTAACGATATGCTACTTCAATGCAAGATTGGAGATCACTCATGCAAGTCCCCCTCAGGAAACCCCCGGGCCCCCCGGATATATGGAGGGCCCAACTGGGGTTCCTTCAGGTGACTGCAGAGTGTAATACTTTCCCCCTTGGTCCCCAGCACCAAGGGGGAAGGGGGTCACTTCCACCTAAACACAGCACCACACACACATATATAAACACGCACTATTGGCCACAATATATAGAGGCATGGTACAGTGTTCAGGAGAGTGTAGCCCCGCGCCAGTACACGTGTACGCACAATGCTGTACCACCCAATACAATGAAGACTGGGAGTGTGTACTGGCGCATCATACCACTTTCTTCACCACCTTCACCACCTGCAATTACAAATATCATCATTAGAAACATTCAACAACTCCTATAGTATTTGCTAACTATGATTTCATTACGAGTTACAGAAGCAATTAATATAATTCGTTACCACACTCTCGCACACAAGACACATATACAGTCGGATCCATAAGTTCGATTACATCCATTTTTTTATGCGACCATTATTAATATATAGCCTACATCTTTATAAAACCCTTCACTATTTTTTTTTATTATTATCACTTTTCTCTCATACTTATTAGGCTTCATATTTTTAACGGTCATTAACTTTTCTTTTATTAAATATATCAAATTCCTCTCAAGATATCTTCATTACATTTAAACTACATTTACTATTCATTCTTTTTGTCACGCACTTGACTATAATTCAACATCTTTTATCGATATTAATTAATCTTCCTGTTTATTTAAACTATTAACCTCTTACATTATCATTCAATTCTTCCAAATTCTATTTCCTGTATCATATCATAAGAACACTAACTTTATAATACTTATAAACAATATTATACTTACCGAAGCCAACATCACAATCGATCCTTGTCAATACTTGAACTTCAGGAGAGTGTAGCCCCGCGCCAGTACACGTGTCCGCACAATGTTGTACCACCCAATACAATGAAGACTGGGTGTGTGTACTGGCACATTACACCACTTTCTTCACCACCTTCACCACCTGCAATTACAAATATCATCATTAGAAACATTCAACAACTCCTATAGTATTTGCTAACTATGATTTCATTACGAGTTACAGAAGCAATTAATATAATTCGTTACCACACTCTCGCACACAAGACACATATACAGTCGGATCCATAAGTTCGATTACATCCATTTTTTTATGCGACCATTATTAATATATAGCCTACATCTTTATAAAACCCTTCACTATTTTTTTTAATTATTATCACTTTTCTCTCATACTTATTAGGCTTCATATTTTTAACGGTCATTAACTTTTCTTTTATTAAATATATCAAATTCCTCTCAAGATATCTTCATTACATTTAAACTACCTTTACTATTCATTCTTTTTGTCACTCACTTGACTATAATTCAACATCTTTTATCGATATTAATTAATCTTCCTGTTTATTTAAACTATTAACCTCTTACATTATCATTCAATTCTTCCAAATTCTATTTCCTGTATCATATCATAAGAACACTAACTTTATAATACTTATAAACAATATTATACTTACCGAAGCCAACATCACAATCGATCCTTGTCAATACTTGAACTTCAGGAGAGTGTAGCCCCGCGCCAGTACACGTGTCCGCACAATGCTGTACCACCCAATACAATGAAGACTGGGTGTGTGTACTGGTGCATTACACCACTTTCTTCACCACCTTCACCACCTGCAATTACAAATATCATCATTAGAAACATTCAACAACTCCTATAGTATTTGCTAACTATGATTTCATTACGAGTTACAGAAGCAATTAATATAATTCGTTACCACACTCTCGCACACAAGACACATATACAGTCGGATCCATAAGTTCGATTACATCCATTTTTTTATGCGACCATTATTAATATATAGCCTACATCTTTATAAAACCCTTCACTATTTTTTTTTATTATTATCACTTTTCTCTCATACTTATTAGGCTTCATATTTTTAACGGTCATTAACTTTTCTTTTATTAAATATATCAAATTCCTCTCAAGATATCTTCATTACATTTAAACTACTTTTACTATTCATTCTTTTTGTCACGCACTTGACTATAATTCAACATCTTCTATCGATATTAATTAATCTTCCTGTTTATTTAAACTATTAACCTCTTACATTATCATTCAATTCTTCCAAATTCTATTTCCTGTATCATATCATAAGAACACTAACTTTATAATACTTATAAACAATATTATACTTACCGAAGCCAACATCACAATCGATCCTTGTCAATACTTGAACTTCAGGAGAGTGTAGCCCCGCGCCAGTACACGTGTCCGCACAATGCTGTACCACCCAATACAATGAACACTGGGTGTGTGTACTGGTGCATCACACCACTTTCTTCACCACCTTCACCACCTGCAATTACAAATATCATCATTAGAAACATTCAACAACTCCTATAGTATTTGCTAACTATGATTTCATTACGAGTTACAGAAGCAATTAATATAATTCGTTACCACACTCTCGCACACAAGACACATATACAGTCGGATCCATAAGTTCGATTACATCCATTTTTTTATGCGACCATTATTAATATATAGCCTACATCTTTATAAAACCCTTCACTATTTTTTTTAATTATTATCACTTTTCTCTCATACTTATTAGGCTTCATATTTTTAACGGTCATTAACTTTTCTTTTATTAAATATATCAAATTCCTCTCAAGATATCTTCATTACATTTAAACTACCTTTACTATTCATTCTTTTTGTCACGCACTTGACTATAATTCAACATCTTTTATCGATATTAATTAATCTTCCTGTTTATTTAAACTATTAACCTCTTACATTATCATTCAATTCTTCCAAATTCTATTTCCTGTATCATATCATAAGAACACTAACTTTATAATACTTATAAACAATATTATACTTACCGAAGCCAACATCACAATCGATCCTTGTCAATACTTGAACTTCAGGAGAGTGTAGCCCCGCGCCAGTACACGTGTCCGCACAATGCTGTACCACCCAATACAATGAAGACTGGGTGTGTGTACTGGTGCATCACACCACTTTCTTCACCACCTTCACCACCTGCAATTACAAATATCATCATTAGAAACATTCAACAACTCCTATAGTATTTGCTAACTATGATTTCATTACGAGTTACAGAAGCAATTAATATAATTCGTTACCACACTCTCGCACACAAGACACATATACAGTCGGATCCATAAGTTCGATTACATCCATTTTTTTATGCGACCATTATTAATATATAGCCTACATCTTTATAAAACCCTTCACTATTTTTTTTAATTATTATCACTTTTCTCTCATACTTATTAGGCTTCATATTTTTAACGGTCATTAACTTTTCTTTTATTAAATATATCAAATTCCTCTCAAGATATCTTCATTACATTTAAACTACCTTTACTATTCATTCTTTTTGTCACTCACTTGACTAGAATTCAACATCTTTTATCGATATTAATTAATCTTCCTGTTTATTTAAACTATTAACCTCTTACATTATCATTCAATTCTTCCAAATTCTATTTCCTGTATCATATCATAAGAACACTAACTTTATAATACTTATAAACAATATTATACTTACCGAAGCCAACATCACAATCGATCCTTGTCAATACTTGAACTTCAGGAGAGTGTAGCCCCGCGCCAGTACACGTGTCCGCACAATGCTGTACCACCCAATACAATGAAGACTGGGTGTGTGTACTGGTGCATCACACCACTTTCTTCACCACCTTCACCACCTGCAATTACAAATATCATCATTAGAAACATTCAACAACTCCTATAGTATTTGCTAACTATGATTTCATTACGAGTTACAGAAGCAATTAATATAATTCGTTACCACACTCTCGCACACAAGACACATATACAGTCGGATCCATAAGTTCGATTACATCCATTTTTTTATGCGACCATTATTAATATATAGCCTACATCTTTATAAAACCCTTCACTATTTTTTTTTATTATTATCACTTTTCTCTCATACTTATTAGGCTTCATATTTTTAACGGTCATTAACTTTTCTTTTATTAAATATATCAAATTCCTCTCAAGATATCTTCATTACATTTAAACTACCTTTACTATTCATTCTTTTTGTCACTCACTTGACTATAATTCAACATCTTTTATCGATATTAATTAATCTTCCTGTTTATTTAAACTATTAACCTCTTACATTATCATTCAATTCTTCCAAATTCCATTTCCTGTATCATATCATAAGAACACTAACTTTATAATACTTATAAACAATATTATACTTACCGAAGCCAACATCACAATCGATCCTTGTCAATACTTGAACTTCAGGAGAGTGTAGCCCCGCGCCAGTACACGTGTCCGCACAATGCTGTACCACCCAATACAATGAAGACTGGGTGTGTGTACTGGTGCATCACACCACTTTCTTCACCACCTTCACCACCTGCAATTACAAATATCATCATTAGAAACATTCAACAACTCCTATAGTATTTGCTAACTATGATTTCATTACGAGTTACAGAAGCAATTAATATAATTAGTTACCACACTCTCGCACACAAGACACATATACAGTCGGATCCATAAGTTCGATTACATCCATTTTTTTATGCGACCATTATTAATATATAGCCTACATCTTTATAAAACCCTTCACTATTTTTTTTAATTATTATCACTTTTCTCTCATACTTATTAGGCTTCATATTTTTAACAGTCATTAACTTTTCTTTTATTAAATATATCAAATTCCTCTCAACATATCTTCATTACATTTAAACTACTTTTACTATTCATTCTTTTTGTCACGCACTTGACTATAATTCAACATCTTCTATCGATATTAATTAATCTTCCTGTTTATTTAAACTATTAACCTCTTACATTATCATTCAATTCTTCCAAATTCTATTTCCTGTATCATATCATAAGAACACTAACTTTATAATACTTAAACAATATTATACTTACCGAAGCCAACATCACAATCGATCCTTGTCAATACTTGAACTTCAGGAGAGTGTAGCCCCGCGCCAGTACACGTGTCCGCACAATGCTGTACCACCCAATACAATGAAGACTGGGTGTGTGTACTGGTGCATCACACCACTTTCTTCACCACCTTCACCACCTGCAATTACAAATATCATCATTAGAAACATTCAACAACTCCTATAGTATTTGCTAACTATGATTTCATTACGAGTTACAGAAGCAATTAATATAATTAGTTACCACACTCTCGCACACAAGACACATATACAGTCGGATCCATAAGTTCGATTACATCCATTTTTTTATGCGACCATTATTAATATATAGCCTACATCTTTATAAAACCCTTCACTATTTTTTTTAATTATTATCACTTTTCTCTCATACTTATTAGGCTTCATATTTTTAACGGTCATTAACTTTTCTTTTATTAAATATATCAAATTCCTCTCAAGATATCTTCATTACATTTAAACTACCTTTACTATTCATTCTTTTTGTCACGCACTTGACTATAATTCAACATCTTTTATCGATATTAATTAATCTTCCTGTTTATTTAAACTATTAACCTCTTACATTATCATTCAATTCTTCCAAATTCTATTTCCTGTATCATATCATAAGAACACTAACTTTATAATACTTATAAACAATATTATACTTACCGAAGCCAACATCGTGCCAAGGGATCAGGACATAATTTCTGACCGCGATTGTACAGCTCCGGACAGATCAAGGGTCCACACTTCTTCCAAAAGCTTTAAAAAAAAAAATTTATATATATAAAAAAAAATATAATTTTTTTTTTATATATAAATTTTTTTTATATATAATTTTTTTTTATATATAAATTTTTTTATATAAGTTTTTTATATAAACAAATTTTTATATAAATTTTTTTTATATATAAATTTTTTTTATAATTTTTTTATATATAAAAAAAATTATATAAAATTTGTATTTATACAAAAAAAAAATTATATAAAAATTTTTTAATATAATTTTTTTATATATTTTTTATATAAAAAATTTGTTTATATAAAACAAAATATAATTTTTTTTATATAAATTTTTTTTATTAAATTTTTTTTTATTAAATTTTTTTTATATAATTTTTTTTATTATTATTTTTTTTATATAATTTTTTTTTTATACAAAAAAATGTTATATAAAAATGTTTTATATATAAAAAAATATATATAAAAAAAATTTATATAAACATTTTTTTATATAAAAAATTTTTTATATAAAAATTTTTATATAAATTTTTTTATAAAAAAATTTTATAAAAAAAGTTTTATATATTTTTTTTTATAAAAAAAAGCATTATATAAAAAAAATAAAAAAATTATAATTTTTTTTATATAAATTGCTTTTTTTATATAATTTTTTTTTTTACATATAAACAAAATTATATAATTTTTTTTATATAACAAAATATTATATAAAAAAAATTTATATATAAAATATTTTTTATATAAAAAAAATTATATAATTTTTTTTTATAAAAAAAATTATATAATTTTTTTTTATAAAAAAAATTATATAATTTTTTTTTTATAAATTTTGTTTTATAATTTTTTTTATTAAATTTTTTTATATAATTTTTTTTTATATAATTTTTTATAAAAAAATATTTTTATATAAAATAATTTTTTATATAAAAAAAATGTTTATATAATTTTTTTTATATAATTTTTTTATATAAAAAAAAATATAATTTTTTTTTATATAAATTTTTTATATAAAAAAAAATATAATTTTTTTTTATATAAATTTTTTATATATATATATATATATATATATATATATATATATATATATTTTTTTTTTTTTTAAATGTGTATATAAAAAAATTTCTATATAAAAAAAATATATAAAAATTTGTTATATAAAAAAATATATAATTTTTTTTTTTTTTTTTTTTTATATATATAAAAATAAGGTTCGAACAATTTGTTCGAATCATCAAAGCTTTGCTAGTTGCGATTCATTGTGCCAATGGACCAGGACACAATTTCTGACCGCGAGTGTACAGTGATGCATGATAATGTGTGGTGACTGCTCAGTCTTCTTGCTAGTGTGTGGCAAATTTACAAGATTGCACAGCCATCTAGTTTGCTCAGGCATGAATGGAGTCCTTAATGTGGTCGACCGAGGGAATGAACTTATGAACATTAGTACAATATTTATCAAAGGCGGCCTAAAAAAAAAAAAAAAATGTTGACAACACAATCCGAGTAAACATTTGGGTAGATTTTCATACCGTAAATGATATGGGACACTTGACCATTACACATTCACGACCAATCTACTTGCAGTCGCGAGCCGATGAGTTGGAGACTAATCATGGGGTCGCTTCTACCTGACGAGTTATGGGGGAGTGAGAGAGGAAGAAGGGAGGGGCTGGTGGAGGGAGAAACAACAAAAGAGACTCCAATAACCGTGGCTGTAGAGACGTCTTTATCTTGTGTAAGTACTTATGGTTAACTTTGGGCGATATCAGAACTGTAATGACATCAGATGGGATAGGGGTCTATAAAACTTAAAAACTTATTTGATAAAATTGCTATATCTAATGATAAATGCGTTTCAACAATAATTAATATTACACAAAATTACGAGAATCATGTCTAACTCGAATACACAACTAATTAAATTCATCCTGCCATAACACTCATACATTCATCCCTAACCACCATCATTCCTCCTTCCCGTCTCTCCCTCTCACCAGTGAATGCGTCGAATGAAATTTTCAGTGGATGGTGCGATAGTTGTATATCAGTCAGAAGTGGCAACACTCCACCAGCCCGACACAACCTCCCCCATCTTTCTCTCTCTCGTCAGGTAGAAACGATCCAATGATGAGTGAGCTCGTGTCTCCATCCCATCAGCTCGCGAATGTAAACAATATCTTTTACACAGAAAAATTAAAATTCTCTGTCTATATATATAGCAGGAAAACACTGGAATTTTGACACTGATCAACTATTAATGACAAACAATTGTACTGATAATTTTCGGACACCCTGAACACGTATAAAGCAAAGTAAAACCAAACTGCAAATGAACAAAGATCACTTACCTTTACCACTTCACTCCCACTGCTGATAGTATACTGAGTCGCCTCTCAGACCGGTCCTCCCTCATCACCTCTGTTCCCGACATTTCCATTCACACGTGCGTGAAATTAGCCTCGTGGAATAAGGAAGGGAGGGAGGGAAGGAAGGAGAGAAAACTTAGACTGGTTCGTTCGACTCTTGAGATGATACTCTCTTGTGGATGAGTCGGTGAGCTTCTGTTTCCTCCAAACTACTATAACCACGAAACAGATCTCCATTAGTAACACCCAGCTCGTCTGTTTTCTGGCATAGTTTGGAGAAAGAAATACCCCTTTCTCCTCTTAACTAACTCTCTGAGGATTCAAAGTGTGCAGTCAGGTCCCAAGAAAATGTTCGAAAGTTTTTGGTGTGTTGGGGTTGTTACAACCCCAGTGTTTGGCTTGTTTATGTCTAGGGGAAGAGAAGGGGGTTGTGAACAGCTAAAGTATAACTCTGATGGATATGTTACTGTAATCAGTGGAGTTACCACTAATGAAACAAGACGGGAACCTTCCACCCCACTCCCTCAATGGATATTTACCCAGAAAGAGTAATGTAAACGAATCACTAATGATTTTTACATGTATAATATTACAAAAAATAAGTACAATATTTATAATGAAATAAAAGCAATAGGAATTACGTTACGTTAACAAGACACAAAATGACAATTAGAATACCAAATAATAGAATACAATTATATCAAAGTTAAACAAAATAGAAAATATGAACACTAGCAGAGATAAAAGCAGAGATAGTATGTAATGAGGAGTGTGAGAATATCTCGTCACTCGATACAAGATATAGCAAGGGGAGAACCGAGATGGCAAGTGACGGAGTGAAGCCTGAACATTCACTGGATACACTAATATAACAGGGAGTTGAACTGAGATGGCAAGTGACGGAGTGAAGCCTGAGCATTCACTGGATACACTAATATAACAGGGAGTTGAACCGAGATGGCAAGTGACGGAGTGAAGCCTGAGCATTCACTGAGTTCAGTCAGCCGGGGCAGCTGCTTATATTTGCCCCCAACGGCTGCTGATTGGCCGATCCTTATGACCACACGTCTCTGATAGGTTCAACTATGTTAACTACTCTGCCATTGGTTGCGAGCACGTAAGCTCGTCTGGGATTGGTTGATTAGGCCCTCGCTATCTACGCCACTTGGTAGGTTAGGGCAAGAAGGGCGGGTTGGTTCCGGTCAGTTTGAACTGGTTTGCGGGGGAACGTCCCACAGCTGACGCCTGGCTGTCGAGTTGCTTGCAGGTTCGTGACAGGAAGGAGAGAGAGAGAGAGAGAGAGAGAAATATTCGAAAGTTTTTTGGTGAGTTGGGGTTGTAAGGAGAGAGAGAGAGAGAGAAAGGGGGGGGGGATAATAAGAAGGGAGGGGGGCTGTATGACAGGACAAGCCATTACACTGACTACTGGTGGTAGAGGATTTGAATATAGAATCAAATTTTGAAAGGTCGAACAACTCGTTTTCCTTATAAATGGGCAAGTAGCTGGTCAAATTGAATGCTTATTTTCCTTTTTATACTGATTACATTTCTTCAAACATATCATGGAATTTGATAAACAGGCCAGCTGTACAGCCATGGCTGATAGTGGTGTACCAGGGTCCAAGGAGTGTTGGAGAGCAACTGAACAATTTCGAACAAGTGAATTTTACAAACCATTCTCAACGATGAGAGAGGTTTATAAGACTCACTTTTTCGAACTCTGTTCAGTTGCTCTCCAACACTCCTTGGACCCTGGTCCACCACTATCAGCCATGGCTGTAAGTACAGTCACTCATAAAAGTAAAGACACCCCCAGGCAAGACACCTTTTGAGTGGTGTGATATCGGCTCTGGTAACGTTGTACAGCTGGTCACACTCCCGTGAGGCCCACCCAGCGTTGTCAATGTTGGCCGAGATAACCCCGAAACACTAGTTGTGAGCTCTGCTCGCTCGAACCATTCACTGGTGGGAGGGAGAAGTAAGGAGGGATTTGAGGAGGGTAGGGGGGGTGTCTATACATAAGAGGTGAGAAATTATTCTTGGGGAGGTGAAAAATGTGTGGAAGCCCAGTTATCAATTATTTATATACCAAAATTCGTGTCAATTATTAACATCATTAAATGTAAGATTAAGTTTTTCATATTATGATGTAACACAAAAACAACCGAGGTAATATTATTGTATACGGTATTTTTTCGTATAATATTCAATGGTTATCATCAAGCACTAAACGCTGAAAAATACTTACACAATAACTGAATAAGAATCATGAACCAGATTGCTATTTATTAAATGAAGCAAATGTGAATACCTTTATATTACATGTGTCAAGTGTTGATACCACTAACACACACTTCCATTTCCCCCGTATCTACCTAACAGTTTATAATCGTGTCAAATATCAAGGCTCTCATTATCCCTCACGTGATAGCAACCTTGTAATATTCTGAATACTTTTAATAATAGCCTGTTGTATTGAAATATTGGAATTTGACTATGAAACCCTTTTTTTGTCATTTGTCTCTTGTTATCAAAAATTATTGTTTGGTCTGTATCTCTCTTCTCCGTGTGTATCTCTCTTTTCTGTGTGCATGTAATATACTTATATAATTATATAAGCCAGTACACACACACATAACATAATAATGTTGGTGACAGAGGTTTTATTGGTTTTATCTGTCATGAGTTGCGAGAGAAGTATATTCATAATTATTTAAACATTATAATAGTTCCATCAAGTAATGCATGGGATGAACAGTTGAGGTTTCATCGGACATGTTAATAAACAAGCTGGAAACTATTTTCAACATTTCTTAAAATTAAACTTTATTGAAGGCGTGTTAAGGTCTGAAATCCTGTGTTTCCCATCATACAACATTTTCCCAATACTCACACCGTTATATTTGATGCCGTATTGGTCTTTACTGTCTTCTGCTACAAGGTTGATATTAGTGTGACATTCCATATACACTCTACCACTACTCATACCGTTGTATTTGATGCCGTATTGGTCTTTACTGTCTTCTGCTACAAGGTTGATATTAGTGTGACATTCCATATACACCTTGTCTTGTGAACTGACTGACTGCACCACCTTACACATCTTCAAGTCATCAGGACTGCCAACATGTTGGAGAGGGAATATTTCCACACTCAGTCTTCAATACCCTTACCAGTTTAGTGGTTTTCAACCAACTCATAATCCTCTTGGAGTATCAAAACTAATTTGGGCTAACGAGACTAGAGTCAACGTCAATCTCTAATTAATTAAAAAAAAAAAAAACAGTTGACAAGCCTGTGGGTGCCAGACGCAATCTCCCTGGCCTCTGCTCACATGTATTATCTGCCAAAATAAAAAAAATTTGCTACCTACAAACAGATGAAATACTGAGGGATTTATAGTAAATTATCAAACAGCACGTGTTCACTATATTCAATACAACGAGCTATTGTTAAAAGTATTCACAATATTACAAGGTTGCTATCACGTGAGGGATAATGAGAGCCTTGATATTTGACACGATTATAAACTGTTAGGTAGATACGGGGGAAATGGAAGTGTGTGTTAGTGGTAATATAAAGGTATTCACATTTGCTTCATTTAATAAATAGCATTCTGGTTCATGATTCTTATTCAGTTATTGTGTAAGTATTTTTTAGTGTTTAGTGCATGATAATAACCATTAAATATTATACGAAAAAAGTATACAATAATATTACCTCGGTTGTTTTTGTGTTACATCATAATATGAAAAAGTTAATCTTACCTTTAATTATGTTAATAATTGACACGAATATCGGTATATAAATAATTGATAACCGGGTGTATTTTCGTACTTTTATTAAAGCTTCCACACATTTTTCACCTCCCCAAGAATAATTTCTCACCTCTCTTGTATAGACATCCCCCCTACCCTCCTCAAATCCCTCCTTACTTCTCCCTCCCACCAGTGAATGGTTCGAGAGAGCAGAGCTCACAACTAGTGTTTCGGGGTTATCTCGGCCAACATTGACAACGCTGGGTGGGCCTCACGGGAGTGTGAACGTCAGAGGTGGTGTGGTGTGGGTTGTGTTTGGAGGAAGGTTGGTTTGCTCGAAACATTATCCCAACTCATGCTTCGTCTTATCTACCATTAGTTACAAATGTGTCGAGCAAATCAATTTCATCTCTCAAGCGCCATCACTTACGTCACGTACACTGTTGCCAGAACCGATATCACAAGTATAAGAAGATGACTGGCCTGTGGGGGTCTTAATTTTTATGAGTGACTGTACCTACTTAGATATTTTTTAAATTTCAATATATATATATATATATATATATATATATATATATATATATATATATATATGCAGAGTAACCACAGGAGAAAACAAAGGCAGAACAGTAAGTACTTTCGTATATTACATCTTCAGACAGAATATATATATATATATATATATATATATATATATATATATATATATATATATATATATATATATATATATATATATATATTGGAAGCATTTATTATGTGTATTGGTAAACTATTATCTGATGGTGTCACTGACAGATCACGGCGGACGTGGGTTAATTATTATTACAACACATATAATTAAATACTGAAGCTTTATTTCATGTGAGACAAACTGGTTTCGGTACTGATGTAGTATTCGAAAATCGTGTTTCTTACATGAATGAATGCAATTTTATTTGGATATATGTGTTGTAATATTGTTGTTGTAATATGTCCATAATGTTTATAACATGTTACTCATTATCAATATAATACGTTTATTTACATGATATTTATTAGAGAACAGTTAAACCCGCATATTGACAAATTATAATTGGGTTTGTTTCGCCCGAGCAGACGACTGAATTTCGGTTCAATTCATAGCTGCCACTGTTACTTCAAACCTCACTGAGGCTCATCACAACACCCTTCAAACCATACAGAACAGAGCCATAAAGACAATCACAGGCTGCACAGCTACCACACCTACAGACCACCTACACTATGAAACCAAAGTCCTCAAAATCAAGGATCACCTTGACATGAGAGGCACACAAACACTTGCTGCAGCCTCCACAAACCCACACCATCCACTACACTACATGGCACAACACCCACACATGCCAAGGAACATCAAAACAACACCCAGTATACGATACCATACACAAATACTATCATCTCTTACACCCTGCCCACCCCAAACCAATCTCCAGAAACACATCCATACTCAAATAACTCATGAATCCATCCAAACACTCAAAAACAACACTCAGCTGCATGCACGACCTCCTGACATCCACCCATCCGAATCCTCCCTTCCCCGTGAGGACAGAGTCCACCTGGCCAAGCTGCGGTGTGGCCACCACCCGGCACCTCTGACATATCAGAAGAGGCTGGATAAGTCTTGCTGTTCTATTTTGAATGGTCTGGACTTTTTTTTAGTAGATAGTTAGGAAGACCAACCCACAAGACATTACAGTAATCAACACGAGACAAAATGGCTGAATGAATTAATGATAGGAGACATCGCTTGTTGAGAAACCGCCTTACAGAATACAAGTTCCTGATATGAAAGTTGCAGACCTTGACAACCTGTTTAATAATTATTTTCCTCATAATTCAGTTTGGAATTTAAGTGCACTCCGAGGTTTCGCACAGTGGATACTGGGTCCAGCTGATGGCCTCCAATGTTCAACGACAGATCATTTTCAAGATGGTTTATCCTTCTGTTACCACGGATAATGGTGATTTCAGTCTTGTTATCATTCAGTTTCAGTTTCCGCTTTAATTAACATCCATAGTTTGACATCCGACAACAGGGATTCCATTTTCATCTTGGTTTCATTTATATTTTCTATCTTGACATAAATATTTTGGTAATAAAGAACAACACGTGTATGATATTGCAGCACCTTATAATAATAATTGAGGGGGTTGAGTTGATGTAAGGTGTTGTATGATTATATTTTGATATGATACTGATTTATTTGCACAATGGAAGGAAAGTGTCGGTGGTTATTTGATTGAGGCTGTACACAATACATAATAACATAATTACAGGTATTAATGACACACACACACTTCCTGTATTCCTTGACTTGATTACCTGTATAAAATACTATAACTAAATAACTAATATAACTTTTTTTCTTCAAAAAATTTTTCAGTCATTTGTGCAGACCATCAATCACACACACACACCACGGTTATACCTGTACAACCACCCAGTTTGTGCAGGTATGATTGATAATAGTCTATGGAGGCCTTTATTGGTGTATAATCCAGCCCACCTACATTTGTTGACAGTATATATAGCTAGTATTTATTGTGCTACAACCAAACTCTCGTAAAAATCTGGGATTGTACAAAATTATAATGATAATCTCATACATTATACTTCATTTTATTTAAGGGGGTGCAGGAATAGGGGGACAGGCTTAGGGGGGTGCGGGAGTAGGGAACAGGCTTGGCGGGGTTTTGGGGGATGCGGGAGTAGGGGGACAGGCTTGGCGGGGTTTTGGGGGGTGCGGGAGTAGGGGGACAGGCTTGAGGGGGGGGGTTAGAGGGGTGCGGGAATAGGGGACAGGCTTTCTACCCACCCCAAGCCTGTCCCCCTATTCCCGCACACCCCAAACCCCCCTCAAGCCTGCCCCCTACTCCCGCACCCCCTTAAAAGAAATAATAAATTCATGTTGGCTTGCTAGCCTCGGGTGGGTCTCCGAGAGAGAGAGGGGAAAGGGAGGGAGAAAGAGAGAAGGAAGAAGGAGAGAGAGGAAAGGGAGGGAGAGAGAAGGAAGAAGAAATGAGAGAAAGAGAATGAAAGGGAGAGAGAGAATTTGATAGACGACAGACAGAGAGAGAGAGGACAGGAATCAAGCAGAAAATTAAAGAATTAAACTGAAAGGGAATATCTGTGAGTTCAAAGGAGCGCCAAAACACACACACACACACACACACACAGGGGTAAAAGTGTAAATAAATACATTACTAGAATGAATGATTAATTAATTATATGTGGTGGTAAAAATACACACATTTAATTTTTTCCCCTTCGACAATTTTCACAAAATCTTACTAAAACGGGACATAATAACAGTTCAAATTAAGCGCTTATTATAACTCACTCTGATTGGCCCACCTCAAAAAATCAATACTCGAAGATTATCGCTGATTGGCTATACAACCTCCTGGCTCTGTCATGTTATCTCTCTCTCTCTCTCTCTCATACACACACACCCGTAAACTATAACTAACTCTCTCGCTCTCTCGCTCTCTCTCTCTCTCTCTCTCTCATACACCCCCCCCCCATAAACTCTCTCTCTCTCTCTCTCTCTCTCTCTCACATACACACACTTCACTTAAATATTTCTCCACATATACACACACTTCTCCATATACACACACTCTCCACATACACATACACACACACTACTCCACACACACACACTTCTCCACACACACACACACACATACTTCTCCACATACACACACTTCACTTACACATTTCTACACATACACACTTCTCCACATACACATACACACGCACACCTCCACATACACACACTTCTCCACATCACCCACACACACACACTTTTCCACATACACACACTTCACTTACACATTTCTACACATACACACACACACACACACAAACAAGGAGAGAGAGAAGGAGGGAGGAGAGAGGGAGAAGGAAGGAGGCGAGAGAGAAAAGGAAGAAGGAATGAGAGAGAGAGGAATGAGAGGCAGAGAGAGAAGGAAGGAGATAGAGAGAGAGAGAGGAAAGGGAGGGAGGGAGAGAAGGAAGGAGATAGAGAGAGAGAAGGAAGAAGTAATGAGAGAGAGAGGAAAGGGAGAGAGAGAGAAGGAATGAGAGAGAGAGAGAGGAGGAAGGAGGAGAGAGAGGAAAGGGAGGGAGAGAAGGAATGAGAAAGAGAGGAAAGGGAGGGAGGGAGAGAAGGAAGGAGGAGAGAGAGGGGAAAGGGAGGGAGAGAGAGAGAGGAAAGGAAGGGAGAAGGAATGAGGAAAGGGAGGGAGAGAGAAGGAAGAAGGAGAGAGAGAGGAAGAAGGAGAGAGAGAAGGAAGAAGGAATGAGAGAGAGAAGGAAGAAGGAGATAGAGAGAGAGAAGGAAGGAGGAGAGAGAGAAGGAAGAAGGAAGGAGGAGAGAGAGAGAGAATTTGATAGATGGCAGTGGGAGGAGAGAGGACAGGAATCAAGCAGAAAATCAAAGAATTGAACTAAAACGGGACATAATAACAGTTCAAATTAAGCGCTTATTGTAACTCACTCTGATTGGCCCACCTCAAAAAATCAATACTCGAAGATTATCGCTGATTGGCTATACCCGAATGATCATTATTTTAGTGTTAATATTAGCTCTTTACGAGTCTTACACGTGTTATATGGTTTGTATAACCTTATAGTACAAGAACAAACCCAACTATCATAGTTTACACACTCGTCAATGCCTCGTTTCATTATAATTTGGATGACAAGTGGACCTCAAATTTTCGGAAATTTTAATTAGGTCCATCTTTTTCCTATTCTCCTTCGCTGGGAAAATGGGAAGGGTTGAAGGAAGAATGGGAAGGATTGGAGAAAGAATGGGAAGGATTGGAAAAAGAATGGGAAGGGTTGAAGGAAGAATGGGAAGGGTTGAAAAAAGAATGGGAAGGGTTGAAGGAAGAATGGGAAGGGTTGAAAAAAGAATGGGAAGGATTGGAGAAAGAATGGGAAGGTAAGAAGAAGAATGGGAAGGGTCGTAGAAGAAAGGGAAGGGATGAAAAATTTAACAGCTGACTTACTGTAAATACATTTTTTTTATGAAATACGATAAATAACGCAGAGAAATTTGAAGTTACTTTATGTTAAGGTGGTGCGGGAATAGGGGGACAGGCTTGAGGGGGTTAGGGGGATGCGGAAGTAGAGGACAGGCTTGGGGGGGGTTAGGGGGGTGCGGGAATAGGGGACAGGCTTTCTACCCACTCCCCTATTCCCCCACCCCCCAAACACGCCCCAAGCCTGTCCCCCTATTCCCGCACCCCCTAAACCCCCCCCCAAGCCTGTCCCCTACTCCCGCACCCCCCTAACGTGGTAATTACTGATAAACAACGAGTAGAAAATAATAGACTCTACCAAGCTGGGTTTATAGACCATGTAGCCCCAAGTCTCCAATATATAACTAAGGGTTCATTCCACAGTGTTTGGTAGTGGTTTGTAAGCATGCAAACGAAAGAATGTTAGCTGTGTAAATGAATTCCTCCCCTACATATGGATAAACCAATACACTCCTTCATATTCTCCCTCCTTCCTCCCCTACACATACACCACTACACCCCTTCATATTGTCCCTGCCCCTCCCTCCTTCCTCCCCTACACATACACCACTACACCCCTTCATATTGTCCCTGCCCCTCCCTCCTTCCTCCCCTACACATACACCACTACACCCCTTCATATTGTCCCTGCCCCTCCCTCCTTCCTCCCCTACACATACACCACTACACCCCTTCATATTCTCCCTGTCCCTCCCTCCTTCCTCCCCTACACATACACCCACTACACCCCTTCATATTGTCCCTGCCCCTCCCTCCTTCCTCCCCTACACATACACCCACTACACCCCTTCATATTGTCCCTGCCCCTCCCTCCTTCCTCCCCTACACATACACCACTACACCCCTTCATATTGTCCCTGCCCCTCCCTCCTTCCTCCCCTACACATACACCACTACACCCCTTCATATTCTCCCTGTCCCTCCCTCCTTCCTCCCCTACACATACACCCACTACACCCCTTCATATTGTCCCTGCCCCTCCCTCCTTCCTCCCCTACACATACACCCACTACACCCCTTCATATTGTCCCTGCCCCTCCCTCCTTCCTCCCCTACACATACACTCCTTCATATTGTCCCTGCCCCTCCCTCCTTCCTCCCCTACATATACACCCACTACACTCCTTCATATTCTCCCTGTCCCTCCCTCCTTCCTCCCCTACACATACTGTACACCCACTACACCCCTTCATATTGTCCCTGTCCTTCCCTCCTTCCTCCCCTACACATACTGTACACCCACTACACCCCTTCATATTGTCCCTGTCCCTCCCTCCTTCCTCCCCTACACATACTGTACACCCACTACACCCCTTCATATTGTCCCTGTCCCTCCCTCCTTCCTCCCCTACACATACTGTACACCCACTACACCCCTTCATATTGTCCCTGTCCCTCCCTCCTTCCTCCCCTACACATACTGTACACCCACTACACCCCTTCATATTGTCCCTGTCCCTCCCTCCTTCCTCCCCTACACATACTGTACACCCACTACACCCCTTCATATTGTCCCTGTCCTTCCCTCCTTCCTCCCCTACACATACTGTACACCCACTACACCCCTTCATATTGTCCCTGTCCCTCCCTCCTTCCTCCCCTACACATACTGTACACCCACTACACCCCTTCATATTGTCCCTGTCCCTCCCTCCTTCCTCCCCTACACATACTGTACACCCACTACACCCCTTCATATTGTCCCTGTCCCTCCCTCCTTCCTCCCCTACACATACTGTACACCCACTACACCCCTTCATATTGTCCCTGTCCCTCCCTCCTTCCTCCCCTACACATACTGTACACCCACTACACCCCTTCATATTGTCCCTGTCCCTCCCTCCTTCCTCCCCTACACATACTGTACACCCACTACACCCCTTCATATTGTCCCTGTCCTTCCCTCCTTCCTCCCCTACACATACTGTACACCCACTACACCCCTTCATATTGTCCCTGTCCCTCCCTCCTTCCTCCCCTACACATACTGTACACCCACTACACCCCTTCATATTGTCCCTGTCCTTCCCTCCTTCCTCCCCTACACATACTGTACACCCACTACACCCCTTCATATTGTCCCTGTCCTTCCCTCCTTCCTCCCCTACACATACTGTACACCCACTACACCCCTTCATATTGTCCCTGTCCCTCCCTCCTTCCTCCCCTACACATACTGTACACCCACTACACCCCTTCATATTGTCCCTGTCCCTCCCTCCTTCCTCCCCTACACATACTGTACACCCACTACACCCCTTCATATTGTCCCTGTCCCTCCCTCCTTCCTCCCCTACACATACTGTACACCCACTACACCCCTTCATATTGTCCCTGTCCCTCCCTCCTTCCTCCCCTACACATACTGTACACCCACTACACCCCTTCATATTGTCCCTGTCCCTCCCTCCTTCCTCCCCTACACATACTGTACACCCACTACACCCCTTCATATTGTCCCTGTCCCTCCCTCCTTCCTCCCCTACACATACTGTACACCCACTACACCCCTTCATATTGTCCCTGTCCCTCCCTCCTTCCTCCCCTACACATACTGTACACCCACTACACCCCTTCATATTGTCCCTGTCCTTCCCTCCTTCCTCCCCTACACATACTGTACACCCACTACACCCCTTCATATTGTCCCTGTCCCTCCCTCCTTCCTCCCCTACACATACTGTACACCCACTACACCCCTTCATATTGTCCCTGTCCCTCCCTCCTTCCTCCCCTACACATAACGGGGCGTGGCGTGGGTGATAACGGGGCGTGGCGGGGGTGATAACGTGGCGGGGGTGATAACGGGGCAGGGCGGCGGTGATAACGGGGCGGGGCGGGTGTGATAACGGGGCGTGGCGGGGTTGATAACGGGGCGTGGCGGGGGTGATAACGGGGTGTGGCGGGGGTGATAACGGGGCGTGGCGGGGGTGATAACGGGGCGTGGCGGGGGTGATAACGGGGCGGGGGTGATAACGGGGCGTGGCGGGGGTGATAACGGGGTGTGGCGGGGGTGATAACGGGGCGTGGCGGGGGTGATAACGGTGCGTGGCGGGGGTGATAACGGGGCGGGGCGGGGGTGATAACGGGGCGGGGGTGATAACGGGGCAGGGCAGGGGTGATAACGGGGCGTGGCGGGGGTGATAACGGGGCAGGTCGGGGGTAATAACGGGATGGGGCGGGGGTGATAACGGGGCGTGGCGGGGGTGATAACGTGGTGGGGCGGGGGTGATAACGGGGCGTGGCGGGGGTGATAACGGGGCGGGGCGGGGGTGATAACGGGGCGGGGCGCGGGTGATAACGGGGCGTGGCGAGGGTGATAACGGGGCAGGTCGGGGGTAATAACGGGATGGGGCGGGGGTGATAACGGGGCGTGGCGGGGGTGATAACGGGGTGGGGCGGGGGTGATAACGGGGCGTGGCGGGGGTGATAACGGGGCGTGGCGGGGGTGATAACGGGGCGGGGCGCGGGTGATAACGGGGCGTGGCGAGGGTGATAACGGGGCGGGGCGGGGGTGATAACGGGGCGTGGCAGGGGTGATAACGGGGCGTGGCGGGGGCGATAACGGGGCGGGGCGGGGGTGATAACGGGGCGTGGCAGGGGTGATAACGGGGCGGGGGTGATAACGGGGCGTGGCAGGGGTGATAACGGGGCGGGGCGGGGGTGATAACAGGGCGTGGCGGGGGTGATAACGGGGCGTGGCGGGGGTGATAACGGGGCGTGGCGGGGGTGATAACGTGGCGTGGCGGGGGTGATGGCGGGGCGGGCTGGGGTGATAACGGTGCGGGGCGGGGGTGATAACGGGGCGTGGCGGGGGTGATGGCGGGGCGTGGCGGGGGTGATGGCGGGGCGGGGCGGGGGTTTGTTCTCTCTCTCTCATACACACCCATAAACTCTCTCTCTCTCTCTCTCTCTCTCTCTCTCTCTCTCTCTCTCTCTCTCTCTCACACGTTTGGGGGGTGCGGGAATAGTGGGACCGGCTTGGAGGGGGGGGGGAAAGGGACAGCATGGTGATATAATTGGGGGAGGGTTTAAGAGGGTGCGGGAGTATGGGACAGGCTTGGGGGGAGTAGGGGGACATATAATAACCGCCACCAACCACCACACCAAGCCAGGACTCACACCTCGCTCTCGGGCCAAAAAAAAGTTACATACGTGTTTTCTTCACATGATATCTTTGTACCGAGGAGTCATAGAGAGCTGGGGTTGGTCTCATTGGAAAGAGGAAGAGTTGCTGCTTAGAACGAAACTAAATTTAAGTTCCTAGGTATTGTAGTTTACACGTAGAGAGTAAGTGAAATAGAGCGATTTTTGGAGACATCACTTGGACCTGTGGCAGGATAATGTGTGTGTACGGTAGGGGGGGCAGGCTTAAACAGTCACGTGTCTGTGTGTGCGTTATTAAACAGTCACGTGTGTGTTATTAAACAGTCACGTGTGTGTGTGTATTATTAAACAGTCACGTGTCAAAAAAATCGAAAATATCAAAATCCTATATATAATTTTGTTTTTATATAAATTAAAAAATAATGTTCATTCAATATACAGCAAGAATCGCTCATTCAAAATTTGCAATAAAAAAAATTGAAAAAAATTTTGGATTTTTTTTTTAACTCTAATAAGGGTTTGAGCGCCCCTTCGGACCCCAGTCAATCCATTTAAGGGTTTGGACATCCCTTCGGGCCCTAACCAATCCATTAGCACATCGATAATTACCCCGTTGTGTTAATTGATTTAAGGGGGTGCGGGATTAAGGGACAGGCTTGGGGGCGTTTTAGGGGGTGCGGGAATAGGGGGGCAGGCTTGGGGTGGGTAGAAAGCCAGGGAAATGTCAATAACTGTGGATACGGGAGTTCCAAGATGGCCGCCGGGCAGCGACACTCCTCCCTATCTCATAATAGCGCCGCCGCTCTAATGTGTATAGCTCTGTGGGCTACTCAAAAACCCCGTTATAAATTACCACTGGCGGCCTCAATGTCAAAAACCCCGTTATAAATTACAACTGTCGGCCTTTTCCTTCGTCCTGTGGTCAATTTAAGGCTTGCTTCGTCCTCCAATTCCTTTTTCCTTCATCCTGTGGTCAATTTAAGGCTTCCTCCGTCCTCCAACTTCATTTTAAAAGGTGTAGAACATAATAACGAGGCTCGAGTCGGCGGTTGACTGTATAGAAAACGAAGGATTTAAATATACTGGATTTTAAAATAGTCCGCCATTAAAAAATAGGAGAAAATGGGAAGGGTTGCATCATAGAAAAAGGGAAGGTTTTTAAATACTAAAAAAAAAAATAAACCCCAGAGTCCGAAACTTCTAACTAGATTGACGTGGACTTAAATATTGACATTAAAACATTACGAATTCGTTATTTTTTTACTATAGCAGCCTTGCGTAAAAATATACCTACGTTATCAAATTAAAATAATTTGCGTACGAATAGTATTTAGTGAATAATTTAAATAAATGTATATACGAAGGTCAGTAGGAGATGATTCGGACGAAACCTTCCTAACCTGGCAAATTATTACCAAATCAAAATAAAAATTGGTTAGAACGGGGTGTGGTTAGAACGGTAAATATCTCAATAAATAACCAATTAATAGCAGCTCTTAGTGTCTGGGAAATTGTATTTTAGTAAATAACCGGTAATTTAAGACTATTTTAACGAATTAACATCGTATTTTTTATATTAAAAGGGAAAAACTGATGTTAGATAATAGGGTTCATTGCCAACGGGATCTGGCAACCTTTGTAGATTCGTTACGCAGTGTTACGCATGTGTGGCGTCATTAACGCGGTCGGACACATGTGACAGGTTGACAATTATCGACTCGTTATACATTAATTACAGCCTTAGGTAAGTTCATTCTAATTTTTATGTGTAGATAATAGATTAATTTAGCCACGTGACCCACCGTGGGGAGTGATAGATAAGAAATAGAAGAGAAAAATAATATATAAAAACAGCATTTGCCCGCTCGTTTTAAATATGGCGGTGATGTCCGGGATTCGACATTAATTTCGTAATTATTTAAAAATTAGGAGCTCAGGTAAGTCCATATTGCTATGAGATATAGTTTATTAATATATCTATCTGTATATCACACTGTGGGAGGCGAAGGAATAATAAAATATGAGAAAATAGATGGATTAACTTCTTTTTTTTTCGCCCGTGTCAAAATATGGGATTAATATCTTTATCATTTAAACATTAGAAGCTTAGGTAAGTCCATATTGCTATGAGATGTAGTTTATAAATATATCTATCCGTATATCACACTGTGGGAAGCGAGGGAATAATATTTTTACGTTAAATTTTGATATAATAAATAATGTCGTATATATTCACTCGTGGGTTTACATATGGCGAATCCCCGTCACCGTTGAAAATATCGACTTTTTTTTTTGTTAATATATATTTTGATTCAGATAAAAGTTAATTATATAAAGTTTTGAAACATAGATTTATAATTTATTTTATCATTTTAATTAATTATCTCTGTGGGAATAATAATAATAATAATAATAATTTGGTAATAAAATCGAGATTGTCCAAGCTTGGGCAGGTCAGCAGTGCAAGTTCCAAAGTTGCCAATTTAGCGCTTTTGTTGCTAGATTCGTCATTTTATAGAACAATATAGCTCTTACAATTTGGCTTTAGTGACATTTGGTAGCTGTTTTTCTGTGTTTTTGTTGCGTATTTCTTGGCGGTTTTAATTATTTCAGAGTCCTGACATAATAAAGAGTAATAAATAAATAACAATCAGAAGGTTTTGTGGGATGTTTATCAAAAATAGCGCCTTTTTAGTTAGCGCTTTTCGGGAGTAATAAGTTTAGCGTCTTAAGAAAATTCTAGTTGGCAACCCTGCCTGTCTCGACCGGTAGCAGTGTTCTCATTCTTAAGGTAATTACCCTAGACTATCGTAATTTTGGGATTATTTAAGGGAATGGAAAAGGTAATTTAAGGAAAATCGGCAAGTAACCCATTAAATCTGGAAAAATCTTAGGTAATTTTTGGATAATCTATGGAAATTTAAGGTAAACTTTTTTATAATCTGTGGAAATTTAAGGTAAATTTTTGGCCATAGAGAGAAACAGCATGGTACGTAAGTCTAAGTCCATTTGTTTATATGCTATTCAAGAAGGTTCGTAGTGTATACGATGCATGGTACCAATACGATGGGTCCATAGACAAACAACAGACCCGTCGTACGTACCACACCATCGTATACACCACGGATGTTCTTGAATACGGCAATAATAAATTCTGACAACCACACTGGGTAAGACTTCATTATTTTTGGGTTGATTCCACAGTCGTATTTGTTTGTAAACTTCCCAACCAACCACAAAATCTATCCAACAGTTAGATGATAATAATAATAATACCAATAACAATAATAATACCAATAATAATAATAATAATAATACCAATAATAATAATAATAATCACTATAGTTTACTCAGATAATAATATTGTGGTTGAGCTTTGTTTTTCTTTGTGATTTGCTTTTCTTATTCTCTCTCTCTCTCTCTCTCTCTCTCTCTCTCCAAAAAATTTATATAATGATTTTGATTTCTTCCTTATCTATAATTTCAGCAAAGAGTAAATCTGCCAGTCAGTTTTCTTTATATGGTTGTTGAAAGAGATTGTAATTATTACTTATATTTTGATATTGTGCACAATGCAATATAAAATGTTGTAAGTCTTCACATTGTTCACTGCAACAAATATTTGTTGGTGGAAACAACACAAACACAAACACTCACCAGGCAACTTCCTTACTCCCCTTAAATGTTAGCCTATCCTCACCTCTATCCTCACCTCAATCTAACCCAAATACTAACCTCACCTCTAACCTCACCTCTTTCCTAACCTCTATCCTCACCTCTATCTAACCCAAATACTAAC
>JAWQEG010004950.1:40000-50000 GCA_033782935.1 Petrolisthes cinctipes
GAAGAAAGAAAACATTTATGTGATAATTGCTACCGAATATTTTCATGTTTTGTTATTATGTAGTTGTTGTTTTGACTAGTCAGTAATTATTGGTTGTAGTGAAATAGAAGATGGTAATTAACCTATTTATTAGAACCAGAGGGAAGCTGTCAAATATTTACGTGAGTCAACCCAATGTGGATGAATATTATTGTCTGTGACTGTACAACACAATATGTGTTAGTGGGGTGCGGAAGTAGGGGGACAGGCTTTATACCCACCCGAACCCTGTCCCCCTATTGCCGCACCCCCCTAAACCCCCCCCCCAAGCCTGTCCCCCTACTCCCGGACCCCCCTAAAGCCTGTCCCCCTACTCCCGCACTCCTCCACCCATTATATATATTATATTCTTACTTATTATTTCTTGAGTTAGTCAGGAGACATGGGCTTTCTCTTACCACTCTCATTTGTGTTCACAGAAAGCCAACCCACCCTCTAAGAACACTTGCTATAGTTATTGTTAATTGGATATCTTTGTACCATAACTATTTGGTGTGTTACAACACTTGTACTAAGGGTTCAAGTGCTTGAAAGGTTGTGCTGGTTGAACATGGAGTAATACAGTTATGTTCTGTTCAAGTGCTTGAAAGGTTGTGCTGGTTGAACATGGAGTAATACAGTTATGTTCTGTTCAAGTGCTTGAAAGGTTGTGCTGGTTGAACATGGAGTAATACAGTAATGTTCTGTTCAAGTGCTTGGGAGGTTGTGCTGGTTGAACATGGAGTAATACAGTTATGTTCTTTTTTTTGTCAAGTTTTTCCTCAAACCTTTGGTATGATTAATTAAAGACCCTGTGATGGTTTTTGAGACTTGGTTGATGTCTTGTGATTCCTCCTGACTATGCCACCAAACAAGCTCCTTCCTTCCACATAGATAATGTTTAGTGATAATATTTGAAGGACTCATTTACCTCCAATTTTCTTACTACATCACAGGGTCCCTTAATTAAAGGCTACACCACCTGGATAAAATATTGAGGGCTCCTTGGACAGTGGACTACCAACACATCCTTACCTTTACAGCCACACTGCCACCTAGTTAGTGCACATAATATTTTCAAGTAACACACTTTCTGTCTGATGCATAATGATTGTCTGGTAGCAAAAAGTGTCTGTTAAATCTGAAATCCTTTAAATGGGGGGCCATTAAATCAAGGGTCGAGTGTATTAGGAAAATACCATATATTTCAAGTGAACAGTGTTTTTTTCTGACACCTAGCAAATGATAGCTAGGGCTAGGAAAAGGAAAGTCCTACAGTGTATATACATAATGATAAATGATATTGGAGCCATGAGAGGTACACAAGTGATGTGAATTGATACAATAGCCTGGGGATGTTCTTTTGTTATGTGTTGTACTCTGTGTTAGCAGGGAACAGTACAGTTGTGGTCAATAATAATCATCCACATATGGGAATCTCAAACAATTTACTGCCTTTTTTTGTTATTTTTATCATACAATAGTTTTATCTTGATTAACATATGTGAATACATTTTTTATCTCAATTTCATGTAGTTGACTTATGGCTGTGTGTCACCCCCAGGTCACCCCCCAGGTCACCCCCCAGGTCAGGAGGAAGTGCAGCAGACATTGGTGAAGACAGTGTAGGACTTGGAACTACCTGACAGTGTGGTTGGTTGGGGAGCATCCTAACAAACTATATTTTGTGGATATGGAGACTGAGTTTGTTGTTGGATATAATTAAAACTGACAAGTGTGGTTGGTTGGGAAGCTAACAAACAAACAAACTATACAACCCGTCCTTGTGAGTCTATGTGTACTTATGTGTAGGGATTGGGGGGTTGAGATGTAGTGTGTGTGTGTGTGTGTATGTGTGTGTGTGTGTGTGTGTGTGTGTGGGGGGGAGGGGGAGGGAGTTCTATGTTTGGGCATTTTGTTTGGGAGGCTGTGTGACGTGACAAGAGGAAGGCCTGGTGTGTGTATGTATGTATATGTGTGTGTGTGTGTGAATGTATATGTATGTGTGTGTATGTATATATGTATCTGTATGTGTATGTATGTATATGTATGTGTGTATGTAGGCCTCATATATGTGTATGTATGTATATTATTATGTGTTTGGGAGGGTGTGTGACGTGACGAGGCTACCTCCAGCGTGGAGATGAAGGCCTCGTATATGTATGTATGTACAGTTGGTGTCAATAATAATCATCCACATATGGGAATCTCAAACAATTTACTGTCTAATGTTTTCACGTTCACATATATGATTTTATTATTTTAAATAGTGTGTGTGTGTGTTATTGTTTTAAGTAGTGTGTAACTGCTTGTATTAAATTAAAAGATGGTAGTTAACCTATTTATTGGAAAGTTTATCATCTAAGGAACAGAGGGAAGCTGTCAAACTCTTACGTGAGTTACCCCTATATGGATCATTATATTTGACACCAACTGTATGTATGTTTTTTACCAATATATTTTATTTTGGGTAACATTTCAATAATATTATCTGGGATGCCTGTATATATATAGGGTCCATTCCACAGTGGTTGGTATTGGTTTGTAAGCACGCAAACAAAAGAATTTTAGCCGTGTAAATGACTTCTGGGTGAATTATTTAATGAATTTTGTGATTAAACTATACAGTGATTATTATTATTGTTATTATTATTATTGTTATTATTATTATTATTATTACTATTATTATTATTACTGGTATTATTATTTTTATTATTATTATTATTATTAAATGACTTGTGGGTGAATTATTTAATGAATTTGGTGAGTAAACTATACAGTGATCATCATTATCTAACTGTTGGATAGATTTTGTGAATACGGATACTCACCTTTTGGAAAATAATGAAGCCTTACAAGTGTGGTTGGTTGGTTGGGAAGCTAACAAACCAATACCACTGTGGAATCAACCCATGTACAGTTGGCCACAGAAATTCTTACACAGGTTACATGGAAAGAGAAGTTATTAATTGATTATTGTGAATGTACTGTAATGAATAGTTTACCAAGTGACTCTTATCATTACAAAACAACAAACCTAATAATAATAATAATAATCACTGTATAGTTTACTCACCAAATTCATTAAATAATTCACCCACAAGTCATTTAATAATAATAATAATAATAATAATAATCACTGTATAGTTTACTCACCAAATTCATTAAATAATTCACCCACAAGTCATTTAATAATAATAATAATAATCACTATAGTTTACTCACCAAATTCATTAAATAATTCACCCACAAGTCATTTAATAATAATAATAATAATAATCACTATATAGTTTACTCACCAAATTCATTAAATAATTCACCCACAAGTCATTTAATAATAATAATAATAATGTTGTATTGCAGTTACATATATAATCTTAACCTTTTATCTTTCTCTATGCATCTTCTTTCACACTTTCTATGTAAGGTTAGACAGCTGTTTCTCTCTATTTCACACACACACACTGTCTGTCTGTCTGTCTCCTTTCCTGTGCCTTCTTTGATATTATTATTATTATCAATATTATTATTATCAATATTATTATTATTATTATTAATATTATTATTATTATTGTTAATATTATTATTGTTAATATTATTATTGTTAATATTATTATTATTATTTTTATTATTATTATTATTATTATTATTATTATTATTATTATTTTTATTATTAATATTATTAATATTATAAGTTGGCTTCATATCCACCTGTGTATGTATTAGGTTTTATAATTATTAGGTTTTGTAAAAATTATAAATTGTATAATTATTAGATTTAGTAAGAATTATAAACTAATTTGGTTATATATTTGTTACAGAGTTTTGGAATTAACTGGAGTTTTGGAATTAACTGGAGTTTTGGAATTAACTGGAATTAACTGGAGTTTTGGAATTAACTGGAATTATACAAGTATGAGACCTCTTTCCATCTATAACAACAACAACAACAACAACACATTATTATAGATTACTGTAAGTATTTGTATTCATGGTATATACAGTACTATGGTTCTGTTGTCTGTATATGGAGACATTGTATGTACCATGGATGTGTGTGTGTGTGTGTGTGTTTAGAGGCTTCTGATTCCTCCTGACTATGCCATGAAACAAGCTCCTTCCATATATGTGTGTGTGTTAGAGAGAGAGAGAATGTGTGTGTGTGTGTGTTAGAGAGAGAGAGAATGTGTGTGTGTGTGTGTTAGAGAGAGAGAGAATGTGTGTGTGTGTGTTAGAGAGAGAATGAGTGTGTGTGTGTGTGTTTAGAGGCTTCTGATTCCTCCTACCCATGCCATGAAACAAGCTCCTTCCATATATGTGTGTGTGAGAGAGAGAGAGAAAGAGTGTGTGTCAGAGGGAGAGACAATGTGTGTGTGTGTTTGGAGGCTTCTGATTCCTCCAAACTATTCCATAAAACAAACTCCTTCCATATAGAAGTGTTCTTACTCTTGCATTCTGTAAATAGAAATCAGAAAAAAAAACAATACCACACATAGTTATTCACGGTAAATTTACAGAAGTACTGAGTTCACTATATTGTATATTTTAGTATCATTACCCACTATTTTGGACCATTCTAACACACTTTTCATCTATGGTGTTTCTCTCAGAAATGCCCCGTTTTACAAATATAATTTGGAAATTAGTTTGACCTAACCTGACCTAACCTAGACTACAGCAGACTACCGGGACCTAACCTGGGCAAACTACCGGGATATAACCAGTATAAACTATCATAAAGTGACCGGGGTAAATTCCCGGGACCTAGCCGGATGTGGTAACACTGCTCAGCCCTAGCCAAGAACCAAGGATAATAGACTATAAAGGATAGTCCACTGAAACGTCATAGTGATGACGTCGTAAATATCCGTGACGTCACGGGAGGCTCTGTTGCTAGCTGGTGCCCAAACCTTGCCTGCTCACTAGGTAAAATATGAGGCATAAAGATTATATCAGCTGATATTAATCGAAATAATGAGTTTCTCGGTAGCTGCACCTTGGTAGGTTAAAAAGATAATAAGCATACTGATATAACGGAAATTGTACAACTCGACATCAGTTGTTGAAATAGAATAATGGACTATAAAACTGGAAGCCTTCCACGACCAAGATTGATATCGAGTCGCGTTCGCATCTCTAAGCCCATATTTGTACAATAATGACTAATCTTTGGTGTCTTTATATTCCACACAGTTTAAATTGATCATTATAATTTAAAGTAAATGTGTTTGTAGTGTGTTGTCATCAATAGATATCCAGAGAAGCCAGGAGATCTCTACCACTGCCCACTGGTGCGTCGTATACTCACCAGAAGTAGGCCTACAGTACTACTTGGCATTGATAATAAGGTCATGATTTAGACTGATAATAGATTTTACGTGTTTAATTCTTGATGGATGATTAACTAGCCTACTAATCATATGGATATAAAGCAGCATTTTTATAAATCATGACCTAGCTGACGTAATGAGATCATTAGTCGATCATCCTTGGTAGTAGCCTACAGTTTTTTAACCTTGGTTACGAAGTATTTATATTGACTAGTGCTAGGTTATATTCATATATCTATCACTCGAAAGATTATATAATAACCTATTACCTGGATGTAAAGGTAATTTATATTGATAATTCTGGATTTTTTCAATGTTATAAAAAGGATTTCCATACCTATTTAGTATTTCCAACTGCCCCATTTCTAAAATATGTCACTTTCAACCCCTCCAACAGATCTGAAAAATGCCCTGAATAGATCCGAAGAATGCCCCAATTAGGTCCGAAAATACCCTGATTAAGTTAGAAAAATGCATCAGTTAGGTCAGAAAAATGCCTGGTATTTATTGAAAGAATTACCGCTTGGTAGCTGTGTTGCTAGATCCGGCTAGGTCCCAGTATTTTGCCCCAGTCATTTCCTGTACTTTACCACGGTTATTTCCCAGTAGTCTGCTCAGGTTAGGTACCAGTAGTCTGCCCAGGTTAGGTCCCGGTAGTTTGATGCGGTCTAGGTTAGGTTAGGTAAGTTCAGACTAATTTCAAAATGCCCCATTTGATATTTACCAAATGCCCCATTCAAGGTCACTTATATATTGCTTACACCTACAATGATTTTAAAAAGTAGAAAAATAATGAATCGGAATATGAATACAAAATACTGTATGCTGAATGTAATTATATATTTATTATCATATACTTTGCGAAATGAAATGTGTACCAAAAATAAAGTACAGTACAGTAATAAATGTTTCTTGCCATAGAAGTAAGAGTAACAATATCCTTATGAAGTACTATCACTATCAGTCTATGAGTATAATCACAGTGGAATTGCACATTTTCTAGAAAAACTAGAAACTAACGTTAATTTTATCACAATATATTAATCATTATGGTATGTATAAAGCAAAACTAATGCAATTAGAATTTACATAATACTGTATTATTACAGTCAGTCCATAAGTATAATCACTGTGGATTTTGCACAGGTTTGGAAATTGTGTAAATAAACGTAATTTCTGTCAGTTCATTCGCTTTTCCAGAAAGTACCGTACTGTATTGCGTTAGCACTTTTCAGATTAACGAGCTCAACTTTCTGAGAGTTAACGGCTAACTTAACACTTTTCAACTCATCATGTCTGGGAATACAAACACAGCACGATCAGCATACTGCAGTTGAGAAAATATGATGTTCATCTCTGGTATCTTCTTGTGCTGGCTGGACTGTTGCATCTAGTACCACTTCTGGTGTATTATCTGTGAAGGAATTGATGTTAAAGGCATATAATCAGATGACACTTGTTTGTATATACTGTGCACAAAAATAGAATAAATTATGTAGGCTAGATAGATATAGATAGATGTAGGCTATGACTCTTCCATCATCTTCATATTTGTCATGGGTTAAAATTACCTCATATAGGTATAAAGACCTGGGAAAGACAATGAGACTATTTTCAAGATTATGTATTGGGTATTTTCAAAAATATTTGTTATCTGGTCGTACTAAGGTAATTATTGTCTATATATTTATCTATCTATTGCCAGATGCCTCAATCCCCAAAGGGGTGAATGAATTGCCTCCACGCATCTTTGTCTCCCATCAACTGGCGTCCCTCCTACGGTACCACCCAACGCCACTCTTACTCATATACTTCTCTTCTCCATCATTCCACCTCACTCTCGGTCTACCTGCTCTACTCTGTCCTTCCACCTCACTCTCATACACTTTTTAATCAAATCTCTCGCTTCCTATACACTCTACATGGCCGAACCACCTCAAGGTGTTTTCTTTTCACTCTTTCCATCTAATACTGTTAAACTATTCACTTTCATTTTTATAAAAAAATTAAAAAAAATCTCACCATTTCTTTCGTTGAGCAGACCCTATTGTGCTTCATGTGCATCACCTTTGGTATCTTCTTGTGCATGAGGAATAGCATCTTGTACCACTTCTGGTGTATTATCTGTGAAGGAATTGATTTTAGAGGCATATAATAACATGACACTTATTTGCATATACAAAAGAAAAGAATAAATAAATGTTTGGCCCTTCCATTATTTTCATATATGCATTATCCAGCCCTACTCTTAACATACTATAATTACTGTATTGTGAAACTATGAAGTACAGGGTAGGTCTGATACCATCTGATACTGTATAGCCTATGTACTATACACAGTCACTTTTAAGAAGAAAACAAAAAATCTCACCATTTCCTTCATTGAGCAGACCCTCTTGAAGTACTGGTACCAGTAGCCTTCTATGCCTGCTGAATAATCTTTCTCGGCGAGCCTCCGTACCAGCTGAAAATTAAATGAATGTTACAGTATTCAGACCTAATCAAAATCCATGGGTAAAATCATGATTGTATAAATGGACCAAATATCCACATTAGATAAACTACTGAATTTCTACCACAATTACCTACTATTGTAACCTATATTAGGACATTGAATGATGGTTTTAATGTATTAAATCCACCACAAATACCCCACCTTACCCCCAAACATAAAAGGGGAAGAGATAAATTGTTGGTTATAGAGCATTACAATACTGTAGCCTACCTAGGTATACCAAAGTTATCACTAGTAGGGGATGCAGTCAGTATTGGACTACATTTCTAACAGAATTAGGTAGACTTGGCCTGGCCTAACCTAACCTTCACACTGTACAGTAGAGTATCATAAGATGGGGTAAAGTTAAAAATATGTACAGTATAAGCAAATAGCTGAGGGTGTAGCAGTAAGTTGGGCCTTTGATAGATCTCAACATACCTGGTTCTCGATTAGAATTTGGAAGGTGCAGAGTCGGTACAGCTCAAGGTTGCAATATTATGATCTTCTTTGGAGATCCATTACATCGTTGATTGTTCAAAGCATCTCTTGGGATGTAGTCTGTTGTTGTCTTAAAGTGTAGAGAGCATACTCGGGCCAATTCAACATTGAATTTGTCCTCACGTTTGCACGCCGATATCCACTTTATGGCATTCTCTTGGTCTCTTAGGAACCGAAAGAGCTCCACCCTGTCTCTTTTTGCATGTCTACTGCCATTATTGTAATTGTACACTGCACATACACCCATAATATGGCACAGACATTCACGCTTCACGTACACTTCAAGTTGGACTAGTGACAGTCTGGGAACCAGGCAAGGTTTGTTTACAAGTGTGACGTCACTCCCGCGGTGCATTGTGGGAAAACAAGTGTCTAGTGGACTATCCTTTATAGTCTATCATCCTTGCCAAGAACACAGTACTTGTGTAATAATACCCTCATAATAAATAATGAATGAAGAATACAAATTACATTATTATTGAAGAATACAAAACAAATAATAAATGAAGAATAACAAATTAAGAATAAATAAATGACTGCAAAATAAATAATAAATTAAGAATAAAAAATTATATATATTTTGCATTCTATTTAATTTCAGCTTGAACAATGAAGCAGGGTTGGGTTATCATCCAAAGATACTGTACAGGGATGGAGAGTGACCAACAATCTATTATGGTACCGTATGTACAATTATATTATCCACTTTGACATTGTTTGGTTTGCTTGGTTAGTGAGTACAGTAGTTGCTTGTATCCAGTTTACATTGTTTGGTTTGCTTGGTTAGTGAGTACGGATAGTTGCTTGTATGATATGGTACGTATAAATTGTGTAATGTGCTCAAGTCCACAAGGAAGGAAAGAAACACGGAGTCCCAAGCTCTTTCGTGTATTCACATCTTGAGGGGAAATACAGATGTGAATACATGAAAGCACTTGGGACTCTGTGTTTCTTTCCTTCCTTGTGGACTTACACATATTCCTGGATCACGTGCCCAAAGTGATTTATTTGTAAATTGGGTAATATTAAAGCATTTGTCCATAATGTCTTTTTGACTCAAGGTTTTCAGGATGCAATGTTTAATAGTGTGTTTGTAACCAATCTGTTGTTTACATCTGTCACAAATGAGTGTTTTGGGAGATCTCCCCCCAACCAATCTCCAAAAACACTAATGATTTCGTTGCCTTATCATCTGTATACTATTCTGGATAGTGGACAGTAGAATATATGGTCATACTTTGAGTAAAGTGCACAAAGTGTATGCAAAAGGTACAACAAAAAATAACTTAATTTTGTAGCGTACTTTTAGCATAATTCCATACCAGCCTTGATTCCATGTCCATGTTTTTCATTTCCATGCTCACACTAGGACCTTTCATGATTCTTTCTCTTACATATTATGCCCTGAAATTGATCTACTCCCCTGTGTAGCTCTCTTTCACTCTCTGCTGGTAATACTGTGTCACCTGGAAATAAGCTTGTCACCAGAGACCTTTTTATTCCACTCAGCCTCATATTCTCTTTTCATACTGGTGTGTTTTGTATAGTACTGTACTAAGGGGGTGTGGTGGGTGTAGGGGATAGACTTGGGGGGTGGGGGTTGTAGTAATCACTGGTATTGGTCTGTGTTTGTTCCTACCTGCCTTACAACCCCGGC
>JAWQEG010004950.1:55000-115000 GCA_033782935.1 Petrolisthes cinctipes
TCTCACACACAGACAGACAATATTATAACATCAATAATTTTTACTTAAACCCTACATTCTTTTATGTATGTAATTATTACTGGTGTTGTTATAATATTTGTTTGTTTGTGTGTGTGATATTTCACACACACACAAATATTATAATAACATCAATAATTTTTAATTGAACCCTACACCCTTACAGGTATAAATTAATTAATTTATTCACCTGGTGGAATGATAATTATGTTAATTAATACTATAGAGGTTTTTTAATAAATTATACTAATTAATAATGTATTTAATTTTTATTTCCTATTATTATACACTATATTATATTAGAGGTTTTGTTCTTGTGTGTTCTTCTGTCTTGTTGTTGTTCTTCTTGTTGTTGTTGTTCTCTCCTCTCGTGTTGTTGTTCTTCTTCTTGTTGTTGTTCTTCTTCTCTCCTCTCGTGTTCTCCTCCTCTTCCTCTTCTCTCTCTCTCACTTGTCACCTGTAAAATAAACAAATTAATTAGTGTTAAGGTCATATCTAAATAGAAAAATAAATAAATTTGGAGCAAATGATTCCTCCAAGCTACATACATACATACAAACTGTATATTATATAAATTATACTGGGCAATTAGGTTGATCAGAAAACAGACACCTTCAATGGTACTAATAATTTGGGGATGTATTTGGAGGAATCAGTAGCACTCAATAATAATAAAAATAATAATAAAAATAATAATAAAAATAATAATAAAAATAAAAATAATAATAAAAATAATAATAAAAACAATAATAATAAAAACAATAATAACAAAAACAATAATAATAAAAACAATAATAATAAAAACAATAATAATAAAAATAACCTAACTACCAGAAAACAGATACCTTCAATGGTACTAATAATAATTTAGAGATGTGTTTGGAGGAATCAATAATAATAATAAAAATAATAATAATAATAAAAATAAAAATAATAATAATAATAATAATAATAATAATATTCTCTTAAGTGAATTTGAAGGCTACTGATTCCTCCTAACTATTTTTCCAAGCAACAACAGAACACCAGGAAACATTTGGAGGAATCACAGACCTTCCAATTCAATAAACAAATTAATTTTCCCTTTAACTCAGAGAGCCATATAGAAATAATAATATATTAATAATAATAAGGGAGCCATATAGAAAGTGATTTGTACAGTCAGAGACAAATTTAAACCTGTAATTTATCATTAACAAGTATGTATGTATGTTTGTTTGTTGATAGTAACAGACTGTATGTCAAGTTTATATTAAGGTGACAGAACTTTGTTGGTAGTAAATGTGGACCAACTGACACACAGAGAGAGAGAGAGAGAGAGAGAGAGAGAATGGAAGGAAGAAAGGAATGAGTGAGTGAATGGAGAGAGAGAGAGAGAAATACAACAATGTAATTCCATAAGCACTTACAGTTGATGTTGTTGTTGTTGTTGTTGTAGTTCATCAAGGTGTCTGGCCGAGCATCCCCGAGTTCCTATAGTTATACTGTACTTGTACTGTTGTTGTTGTTGATGCTTGTACTGTTGATATTGTTGTTGTTGTTGATGGAAGGAAGAACACAGTGGACAACAAACAATGAAGGTTCCTCAGTCTCTTGTTACAAGTCCACAACTCTGTAACAACAAAATACAACCTATTTAATTTATGGATGAGCAAAGATAAGGTTAATTCTATGTCTCTTATCTCTATTACAACTCCACTCTACAACTCTCTATATTACAACTCCACTCCACAACTCTGTAATAATAAAATATAACCTGTTTACTCAACTCTACAACTCTCTAATAACAAAATACAACCTATTTAATTTATGGATGAGCAGAGATATGTGAAGAAATGTATTAAGGTTAATTAATTCTATGTCTCTATTACAACTCAACTCTACAACTCTCGAATAACAAATTACAACTTATTTTGATGGTAAATTGGAGGGCTAAGCCAATCTTTTAAACTATGACAACAAACAACAACAGATCCATTATTAGTAACATTGAAGACATCTGTTTCCTGACATAATAATAATAATAATAATAATAATAATGATAATAATAATAATAATCGTCCAGTATATCTATGTATAATAATAATAATCACTGTATAGTTTACTCACCAAATTCATTAAGTAATTCACCCATAAGGCATTAACAAGGCTAAGATTCTTTCGTTTGCGTGCTTACAAACCAAAACGAACGACTGTGGAATCGACACCAAACAACAACAGATCCACTATTAGTAACATAGAGATAGAGAGAGACAGAGACAGAGACAGAGACAGACAGATAGATAGATAGATAGATAGAGATAGATAGATAGATAAATAGAGAGAGAGAGAGAGAGAATTAATTTGGGTGGTGATAAAAAATGAGAAATTATTTGTGAGAAGAAAATATACAGAATAAAATTAGGGTCTTATGAATGAAATACTAGAACAGAAACAAAATTAAAAACTTGACTGTAAAGGCCATATGTAAGAATGTTGGTATTGGTTTGTAAGCACGCAAACAAAAGAATGTTAGCCGTGTAAATGACTTGTGACTGAATTATTTAAAGAATTTTGTGAGTAAACTATACAGTGATTATCATCATTATTATTATTATTAAATGACTTCTGGCTGAATTATTTAATGAATTAGTTAAGTAAACTATAGAGTGATCATTATTATTAATATTATTATTATTATGTTCGATAGATTTTGTGAATGTGGAAAATAATGAAGCCTTACAAGTGTGGTTGGTTGGGAAGTCAACAAACCAATACCACTGTGGTATCAACCCTAAAATAATGAAGCCTTACAAGTGTGGTTGGTTGGGAAGCTAACAAACCAATATATACCACTGTGGAATCAACCCATAGTAATGTTGTAACACAATATATTATACACAGATGATAGATACACTTCTCATATGGTAAATTACTTATGTTGTTTAGAATAAAAACTGGTTCAGAGTGTAACTATCTGGTCATATTACCATTATTAAGTACAGTAAAATATCCACCCACACTTTCCTTCTATCGTGGTAAATATCTTGGTAATAAAGAACAACACGTGTATGATTTTGCAACACCTCATAATAATAATATAATAATATCTACCAACATATCTATTTTGGTTGGACACCTTGGGCAAGACAGTTGTTTGGCTCCACGTATCATGTCTGTTTTTGTCGTCAGATAGTGCTTGTTCCAATCCCGCTTGGACAACAAAAACACGACATATTTACTCACCCTGTATTAAATTAAAAGGATATATTTTTTGGTTGGTAAAAAAAATATGAGAATAGATTTATGAAAAACCACGAACTCACCAAGAGTAAGTCAACAAATAAGTCAGTGAGTCAGCCACCTAGCCAGTCAGCCAACCAGCCAGCCAGCCAATCAGTCAGCCAGTCAGCCAACCAGCCAGTCAGTCAGCCAATAAACCAAGGTGGTACAATTCCTGCAAAATAAAACTATATTAATACAGTATATATCTTTCATATATGCACGTGTCTGTATAATTATATACAATACAATATAATTATAAATGGTATATTAAACACAATGGAATATGTAAAACTCAAATAAAAATGTAAGAGAAACTGGATTTTTTTTCTGTTTACATAGTCGTAGAATTGAGATATAAAAGTTAAATAAAAAAATAAGAGAAACTGGTTTTTATCTGTTTACATAGTCATAGAATTGACATATGAAAGTTTAGAATTTGAATGTTAAAATGTGAGATATTTTAAGAGACTTTTGGACATAAAAAAAAGGTTTGAAGACCATTGTATTATAACATATCAGGCTTGGATTTAAGTACAGTCGGTGTCAAATATATATACACAGGTACGTAGGCATATATACATACAGATACATACACACAGGTATGTAGACATATATACACACAGATACAGACACATATATATACACACACTTATAATACAGGCATACACACACGGTAATATACACACAGATAAAGTCAGTGTCAAATATAATGATCCATATAGGGGTAACTCACGTAAGAGTTTGACAGCTTCCCTCTGTTCCTTAGATGATAAACTTTCCAATAAATAGGTTAACTACCATCTTTTAATTTAATACAAGCAGCTACACACTACTTAAAACAATAACACACACACACACAGGTTAACTACCATCTTTTAATTTAATACAAGCAGCTACACACTACTTAAAACAATAACACACACACACACACACACACACTACTTAAAACAATAACATCATATGTGAACGTGAAAACATTAGACAGTAAATTGTTTGAGATTCCCATATGTGGATGATTATTATTAACACCGACTGTACATACATACATACAAACTGTATATTATATAAATCACACACGGCAATTAGGTTGATCTTAAAAGGGACCCTGTCTTGTAGTAAAAAAAATTGGAGGAAAATGAGTCCTTCAAATATTGCCACGAAACACACACACCTATATGGAAGGAGGAATCAGAAGCCTCCAAACACACACACACACACACACACACACACACCTATATGGAAGGAGTTTGTTTTGTGGCATGGTTAGGAGGAATCAGAAGCCTCCAAACACACACACACACACATACATACAGTATCCAGACACGGACATACACACATCACTTGGAAGGAGCTGGTGTCTTTTTGTGTTCTCAGGAAGGAAGGAAGGAAGGAAAGGAAAGGAAGGGAAAGGAAAGGAAAGGAAGGAAAGGAAAAGGAAGGAAGGAAGGAAGGAAGGAAAGGAAAGAAAGGAAAGGGAAAGGAAAGGAAAAGGAAGGAAGGAAGGAAAGGAAAGGAAAGGAAAGGAAAGGAAAGGAAAGGAAAGAAGGAAGGAGAGGCAGGGAGAAGCAGTGAACATTAAGAAAAGGAAGGAAGGAAGGAAGGAAAGGAAGGGAGAAGCAAAGTGAACATTAAGAGAAGGGAGATATATATATATTGATAGATGATAGTATTTGATTAAAAGATGTATTTTGATCAGTAATGAAATACTCTGGGCAAGATACTAAATGGAAAATAAGGTTATTAATGTTAGATGAAGTGTTGTATTCTAAAACCAACACCAATAGTGACAACAAACAGGTTACTTAGTTAGTTAGTGTTAAGGGGGTGCAGGAATAGGGGGGACAGGCTTGGGGGAGGTTAAGGTTAGGGGGGTGAAGGGGGATTTTGGGGGGTGCGGTAGTAGGGGACAGGATTGGGGGATGCGGGAGTAGGGGGCAGGCTTGGGGGAGGTTTAGGGGGGTGCAGGAGTAGGGGGACAGGCTTGGGGGGTGCGGGAGTAGGGGACAGGATTGGGGGGTGCGGGAGTAGGGGACAGAATTGGGGGCTGCAGGAGTAGGGGGACAGGATTGGGGGCTGCGGGAGTAGGGGACAGGATTGGGGGCTGCGGGAGTAGGGGACAGAATTGGGGGCTGCGGGAGTAGGGGACAGGATTGGGGGGTGCGGGAGTAGGGGACAGGATTGGGGGGGGGGGGGGGTTAGAGCGGTGCGGAAATAGGGAGCAGGCTTTCTACCCACCTCCAAGCTTGTACCCCTACTCCCACACCCCCCTAAACCCCCCCCAAGCCTGTCCCCTACTCCCGCACCCCCCTAAACCCCCCCCCAAGCCTGTCCCCCTACTCCCGCACCCCCTTAGACAGCAGTATGGTAGCAGAAATTTATAACAAAATATTGAGAAGGTAGAAGAGAAGTGTTAAAATGACAAGGAATGAAAATATGACATTAAAGGAGAAGGTAGTAGAACTTAAGGAACAACTTCAATATGTACAGTCAGCTGAATAAATTCACGTCCATCTCATGTATTTAATATTGCTAATATGACCAGATACTTGCATTCTGAACCAGTTTCCATTTTAACAACATAAGTAATTTACCATATGAGAACTATATCTGTCATTTCTTCATTAAAATTGTATTACAACACTATAACTAATACATTACAACATACATAATTTACCATATGAGAACTATATCTGTCATCTCTGTATTAAAATGGTATTACAACATCACTATAGTTAATACATACACAGGTGGAAATGAAGGGAACTTATACTGCCGACTGTACACAAACATAAATGAAGCCCTGGAGGAAAATGTCAGGTATGAAAGAAATTGGTGAGAAAATAATAATGAAGTAGAAAGAGAGAGTTGATTTGATATCCTGTGATTCAGTTGTGGAACAGATAATAAACAGAACAGTGAGATAAACTCCAGGAATAGAAGCAGTTAATATTTTAGGTTAGGTTAGGTTAGGTTAGGTTAGGTTAGGTTAGGTTGGGTTGGGTTAGGTAACAGAACAGTGAGATAAACTCCAGGAATAGAAGCAGTTAATATTTTAGGTTAGGTTAGGTTAGGTTAGGTTAGGTTAGGTTGGGTTGGGTTGGGTTAGGTAACAGAACAGTGAGATAAACTCCAGGAATAGAAGCAGTTAATATTTTAGGTTAGGTTAGGTTGGGTTAGGTTGGGTTGGGTTGGGTTGGGTTGGGTTAGGTTGGGTTGGGTTGGGTTGGGTTGGGTTGGGTTGGGTTGGGTTAGGTAACAGAACAGTGAGATAAACTCCAGGAATAAAAGCAGTTAATATTTTAGGTTAGGTTAGGTTGGGTTAGGTTGGGTTGGGTTGGGTTGGGTTAGGTAACAGAACAGTGAGATAAACTCCAGGAATAGAAGCAGTTAATATTTTAGGTTAGGTTAGGTTGGGTTAGGTTGGGTTGGGTTGGGTTAGGTAACAGAACAGTGAGATAAACTCCAGGAATAGAAGCAGTTAATATTTTAGGTGATAAAAAGAATATAGAACAGGAAGTGGTGGTAGAAATTAACAAACAAAAAAAGTGAGTGAATGTCGAGAGAAATTAAAAGTTATCTTTGCAGAAATTTTTAGAAATTAATAGAAATTTTCAGGTGAGGTTGAATGGGCAAAACAAGGAAATAAAATAGAAGAAGAAGAGATTAAAAAGGTGATAAGAAGTAATGAAAAACTGCTAAGGTACAGTTGGTGTCAAATATAATCATCCATATAGGGGTAACTCATGTAAGAGTTTGACAGCTTCCCTCTGTTCCTTAGATGATAAACTTTCCAATAAATAGGTTAACTACCATTGTTTAATTTAATACAAACAGCTACATACTACTTAAAACAATAATATCGATAACTCTGTGTCCCTGGTGTCCCTTCTCTGTGCAACAGGTTACTTAGGGTAGTAGGGATAGATGGGAAGGAGAATACAGGTGTATGTGTTTCTGGAGGATGAAAGTGGGAGGGACTGTTGGCCTGTCACACTGGGAATACACAGATATAGAGGAGGGTGTGTCACTATTATTGGAGGTGATAGTATATAATTATAGTATTTGTACCAATACACTTGCAGTACCTACATCAATATACGAGGTGTACACTCCATCAAAAAAGTATTGCGCATTTCCCTCGTAAAACATTCTGACACCTAAGACGATGGCTACTGAAAACGAGCTTGTTTATCATGAGCTGTAGTGATCATTTACAGAACCATCGGACACCACCTGCGCCACACTTTTTTGATCCAGTGTACAGTCGGCGGCAAAAGTCCTGTCACCTCACTTGCTTCACCGAGGCACGCGATGTTCATAGACTCGAGATTATTAAGTGTAGAAAACGTGTGTATTTCTCGAGTCCATGAACACTGTGTCTCTCGGTGAAGCAGGTGAGGCGACAGGACTTCTGCCGCCGACTGTACATAATTAATATAACAATGCCGTGTACTGCAGTGTACATCCACTCAGGTGGAGAATGTTCACACAATTGGTTGTTCACACACTTGTTCCCAGCCACCAAACATCCACACTGCATTGTCTCAAAACATGTTCACGAGTTTGTACATCCAAACGAGACATGTCGAACATGAAACCGAACATGTCTGAGGCAATGTTTTGAAAATGTCTCCAAACATGTCTCAGTACCGTGTGGCCGAGGCTTAACACACACACACACACCTATATGGAAGGAGCTTGTTTCATGGCATGGTTAGGAGGAATCAGAAGCCTCCAAACACACACATCCATGGTACATACAATGTCTCCATATAAAGACAACAGAACCATCGTATACACCATGAATGTTGTTGAATATGGTACAATGTAACTTTACAAATACTTACAGTAATCTATAATAATGTCTTGTTGTTGTTGTTGTTATTGTTGTTGTTGTTGTTGTTATAGATGGAAGGAGGTCTCATACTTGTACAACTCCAGTTAATTCCAAAACTCTGTAACAACCAAATCAGTTTATATATTTTTTTAAACCTAATAATTATACAATTTATAATTTTTACAAAACCTAATACATACACAGGTGGAAATGAAGCCAACTTATAATAATAATAATAATAATAATAATAATAATAATAATAATAATAATAATATTAACAATAATAATAATATTAATAATAATAATAATAAAAAAAAGAAGATGCAGAGAAAGATAAAAGGTTAAGACTATGTAACTGCAATACAACATTATTATTATTATTAGGTTTGTTGTTTTGTAATGATAAGAGTCACTTGGTAAACATTCACAATAATCAATAACTTCTCTTTCCATATAACCTGTGTAAGAATTTCTGTGGCAAACTGTATATGGGTTGATTCCACAGTGGTATTGGTTTGTAAGCTTCCCAACCAACCACACTTGTAAGACTTCGTTATTTTCCAAATGGTGAGTATCCATATTCACAAAATCTATCCAACAGTTAGATAATAATAATCACTGTATAGTTTACTCACCAAATTCATTAAATAATTCACCCACAAGTCATTTATAAGGCTAACATTCTTTCGTTTGCGTGCTTACAAACCAATACCAACCACTGTGGGATCGACAAAAACAAGACATAAGTTAGGTTAGGTTACGCTAGGTTAGGTTAGGTTAGGTAATGGTTAGATTAGGTTAGGTAATGGTTATGTTATGTTAGGTAATGGTTAATTGGTGTTTAAGCATTGTAATAAATATTTAGTATTATATTTAGATAATAATAATTGTTACATGGTTGGTGTGTGTGTGTGTGTGTACCAAAGAGAGATAGTGACATATTTACACTACACCACTTAATAGTAGTAGTAATAGTAGTAGTAGTAGTAGGGTTGAGTAGGAGGTTAGGGATAAGTTTAAACCTCTATGTATTAATCAGATAGAGTTTGACACTTTTAATGGTTTGCCTGTTACCCTGGAAGAGCAGAAGGATGACTTCATTAAGGCACTAATTAGGAGATGAAGGAATTCAAATATCAAGTTAGAAAAAGTGAATGATTTATGGTACAGAATTAAGACAAGTAAATATAGGGAGGAAATTAAACAGATGGAAGTATGTGTTGGCATTAACTCATGAGGGTCTGTCTGCTGGGAGGACTTTTAGGGATAACCAAGACTGATGATAGGGTTAGCAGTTCATTTTATTGGGCAGGAATGTCTAACCAAGTCAAGAGATGGTGCTATAGTTGTGACAGGTGTTAGAAGATATTACCTAAGGGTAAAGAGAGCAAGGTACCCCTTGGTTCAGTTCCTCTTAAGAGTGTCCCTTTTCAAAAGATAGCAATAGATCTTGTACACCCTATTAGTCCTCCATCCTCACAGGACAATAGATGGGTACTGACATTAATTAATTATGTCACAAAGTGGACCAAAACAGTAGCTTTATCAGTAATAGAAACTGAAAGAGTGGCTGAAGCTTTACTAGACATTCTTAGCAGTGGGCTTTCCTCAAGAAATATTGAGTGATAGGGATTATCAGTTCACTTCAAACATAATGCAGGAAATATATAGACTCATTAGTGTAAAGCAATGTTTTATGTCTCCTTATCATCCAATGGCTAATGGTCTTTGTGAGAAACATTACACAGTAAATTGTTTGAGATGCCCATATGTGGATGATTATTATTGACCACAACTGTACAACATAGCAGAAGAATCAGAATGGACAGAACCAAAAGATAGAGAACATAAGGACATGATGAGATGTTGTGACCTGTTAGAGAATTCACTTAAGGTGACAGAATTTTGTTGGTAGTAAATCTGGACCAACAGAGAGAGAGAGAGAGAGAGAGAATGGAAGGAAGAAAGGAATGAATGAATGAGAGAGAGAGAATGGAAGGAAGAAAGGAAGGAATGAGAGAGAGAGAATGGAAGAATGAAGGTAAGAGAGAGAGAATGGAAGAATGAAGGTAAGAGAGAGAGAATGGAAGAAAGGAATGAATGAAGGAGAGAGAGAGAGAGAGAAATACAAAAATGTAATTCCATACAAACTTACAGTTGTAGTAGTAGTAGTAGTAGTAGTAGTTGATGTTGTAGTAGTAGTTGATGTTGTAGTAGTAGTAGTTGATGTTGTAGTAGTAGTAGTAGTAGTAGTAGTAGTAGTAGTAGTAGTAGTAGTAGTAGTAGTAGTAGTAGTAGTAGTAGTAGTAGTAGTAGTAGTAGTAGTAGTAGATGTTGTTGTTGTTGTTGATGGAAGGAAGAACACAGTGGACAACAAACAAACAATGAAGGTTCCTCAGTCTCTTGTTACAACTCCACAACTCTGTAACAACAAATTTACAACCTATTTAATTTATGGATGAGCAAAGATATGTGAAGAAATTAATAATAATAATAATAAAAGTAATAATAATAATAATAATAATAAAAGTAATAATAATAATAATAATGGGAATAGGGGGACAGGCTTGGGGGGGGTGCGGGAGTATGGAACAGGCTTGGGGGGTGTTTGGGTGGTGCGGGAATAGGGGGACAGGCTTGGGGGGTGCAGGAATAGGGGGACAGGCTTGGGGGGTGCGGGAATAGGGGGACAGGCTTGGGGGGTGTCTGGGGGGTGCGGGAATAGGGGGACAGGCTTTCTACCCACCCCAAACCTGTCCCACTATTCCTGCACCCACCTAACCCCCCCCCCCCAAGCCTGTCCCCCTATTCCCGCACCCCCTTAAGGTTAATTCTATGTCTTGTCTCTATTACAACTCAACTCTACAACTCTGTAATAACAAATTACAACCTATTTAATTTATGGATGAGCAAAGATAAGTGAAGAAATGGTTTGTTAGCTTCCCAACCAACCTTACACTTGTAAGGCTTCATTATTTTCCAAAAGGTGAGTATCCACATTCACAAAATCTATCCAACAGTTAGATAATAATAATCACTGTATAGTTTATTCACCAAATTCATTAAATAATTCATCCACAAGTCATTTAATAATAATAATAATAATAATAATAATAATAATAAAAATAATAATACCAGTAATAATAATAATAATAATAATAATAATCACTGTATAGTTTACTCACCAAATTCATTAAATAATTCACCCAGAAGTCATTTAATAATAATAATAATAATAATAATAATAATAATAATAATAATAATAATAATAATAATAAAAATAATAATACCAGTAATAATAATAATAATAATAATCACTGTATAGTTTACTCACCAAATTCATTAAATAATTCACCCAGAAGTCATTTACACGGCTAACATTCTTTTGTTTGCGTGCTTACAAACCAATACCAACCACTGTGGAATTGACCCTAAGAGAGACAGTACAATGTTGGTGGTAAATGTGGAGCAAATAATTCCTCCAAATATTATCATGAAACACACACACACACACACACACACACACATTCTCTCCCTCTCTCTCTAACACACACACACACACACACACACACATCTATATGGAAGGAGCTTGTTTTGTGGCATAGTTAGGAGGAATCAGAAGCCTCCAAACACACACACACACACACACACACACATACATACAGTATCCAGACACGGACATACACACATCACTTGGAAGGAGCTGGTGTCTTTGTGTTCTCAGGAAGGAAGGAAGGAAAGGAAAGGAAAGGAAGGAAAGGGAAAGGAAAGGAAGGAAAGGGAAAGGAAAGGAAGGAAAGGGAAAGGAAAGGAAGGAAAGGAAAAGGAAGGAAGGAAGGAAAGGAAAGGAAAGGAAAGGAAAGGAAAGGAAAGGAAAGAAGGAAGGAGAGGCAGGGAGAAGCAAAGTGAACATTAAGAGAAGGGAGATATATATATATTGATAGATGATAGTATTTGATTAAAAGATGTATTTTGATGAGTAATGAAATACTCTGGGCAAGATACTAAATGGAAAATAAGGTTATTAATGTTAGATGAAGTGTTGTATTCTAAAACCAACACCAATAGTGACAACAAACAGGTTACTTAGTTAGTTAGTGTTAAGGGGGTGAGGGAATAGGGGGGACAGGCTTGGGGGAGGTTAAGGTTAGGGGGGTGAAGGGGGATTTTGGGGGGTGCGGTAGTAGGGGACAGGATTGGGGGATGCGGGAGTAGGGGGCAGGCTTGGGGGAGGTTTAGGGGGGTGCAGGAGTAGGGGGACAGGCTTGGGGGGTGCGGGAGTAGGGGACAGGATTGGGGGGTGCGGGAGTAGGGGACAGGATTGGGGGCTGCGGGAGTAGGGGACAGGATTGGGGGGTGCAGGAGTAGGGGACAGGATTGGGGGCTGCGGGAGTAGGGGGACAGGATTGGGGGGTGCGGGAGTAGGGGACAGAATTGGGGGCTGCGGGAGTAGGGGACAGGATTGGGGGCTGCGGGAGTAGGGGACAGGATTGGGGGGTGCGGGAGTAGGGGACAGAATTGGGGGCTGCGGGAGTAGGGGACAGGATTGGGGGGCTGCAGGAGTAGGGGACAGGATTGGGGGCTGCGGGAGTAGGGGACAGGATTGGGGGGTGCGGGAGTAGGGGACAGGATTGGGGGGGGGGGGGGGGTTAGAGCGGTGCGGAAATAGGGAGCAGGCTTTCTACCCACCTCCAAGCTTGTACCCCTACTCCCACACCCCCCTAAACCCCCCCCAAGCCTGTCCCCTACTCCCGCACCCCCCTAAACCCCCCCCCAAGCCTGTCCCCCTACTCCCGCACCCCCTTAGACAGCAGTATGGTAGCAGAAATTTATAACAAAATATTGAGAAGGTAGAAGAGAAGTGTTAAAATGACAAGGAATGAAAATATGACATTAAAGGAGAAGGTAGTAGAACTTAAGGAACAACTTCAATATGTACAGTCAGCTGAATAAATTCACGTCCATCTCATGTATTTAATATTGCTAATATGACCAGATACTTGCATTCTGAACCAGTTTCCATTTTAACAACATAAGTAATTTACCATATGAGAACTATATCTGTCATTTCTTCATTAAAATTGTATTACAACACTATAACTAATACATTACAACATACATAATTTACCATATGAGAACTATATCTGTCATCTCTGCATTAAAATTGTATTACAACATAACTATAACTAATACATTATAACATTACTATAGTTAAATTATTACAACATATGTAATTTACCATATGAGAACTATATCTGTTATCATCTCTGTATTAAAATGGTATTACAACATCACTATAGTTAATACATACACAGGTGGAAATGAAGGGAACTTATGCTGCCAACTGTACACAAACATAAATGAAGCCCTGGAGGAAAATGTCAGGTATGAAAGAAATTGGTGAGAAAATAATAATGAAGTAGAAAGAGAGAGTTGATTTGATATCCTGTGATTCAGTTGTGGAACAGATAATAAACAGAACAGTGAGATAAACTCCAGGAATAGAAGCAGTTAATATTTTAGGTTAGGTTAGGTTAGGTTAGGTTAGGTTAGGTTAGGTTGGGTTGGGTTAGGTAACAGAACAGTGAGATAAACTCCAGGAATAGAAGCAGTTAATATTTTAGGTTAGGTTAGGTTAGGTTAGGTTGGGTTGGGTTGGGTTAGGTAACAGAACAGTGAGATAAACTCCAGGAATAGAAGCAGTTAATATTTTAGGTGATAAAAAGAATATAGAACAGGAAGTGGTGGTAGAAATTAACAAACAAAAAAAGTGAGTGAATGTCGAGAGAAATTAAAAGTTATCTTTGCAGAAATTTTTAGAAATTAATAGAAATTTTCAGGTAAGATTGAATGGGCAAAACAAGGAAATAAAATAGAAGAAGAAGAGATTAAAAAGGTGATAAGAAGTAATGAAAAACTGCTAAGGTACAGTTGGTGTCAAATATAATCATCCATATAGGGGTAACTCATGTAAGAGTTTGACAGCTTCCCTCTGTTCCTTAGATGATAAACTTTCCAATAAATAGGTTAACTACCATTGTTTAATTTAATACAAACAGCTACATACTACTTAAAACAATAATATCGATAACTCTGTGTCCCTGGTGTCCCTTCTCTGTGCAACAGGTTACTTAGGGTAGTAGGGATAGATGGGAAGGAGAATACAGGTGTATGTGTTTCTGGAGGATGAAAGTGGGAGGGACTGTTGGCCTGTCACACTGGGAATACACAGATATAGAGGAGGGTGTGTCACTATTATTGGAGGTGATAGTATATAATTATAGTATTTGTACCAATACACTTGCAGTACCTACATCAATATACGAGGTGTACACTCCATCAAAAAAGTATCGCGCATTTCCCTCGTAAAACATTCTGACACCTAAGACGATGGCTACTGAAAACGAGCTTGTTTATCATGAGCTGTAGTGATCATTTACAGAACCATCGGACACCACCTGCGCCACACTTTTTTGATCCAGTGTACAGTCAGTGGCAAAAGTCCTGTCACCTCACTTGCTTCACCGAGGCACGCGATGTTCATAGACTCGAGATTATTAAGTGTAGAAAACGTGTGTATTTCTCGAGTCCATGAACACTGTGTCTCTCGGTGAAGCAGGTGAGACGACAGGACTTCTGCCGCCGACTGTACATAATTAATATGACAATGCCGTGTACTGCAGTGTACATCCACTCAGGTGGAGAATGTTCACACAATTGGTTGTTCACACACTTGTTCCCAGCCACCAAACATCCACACTGCATTGTCTCAAAACATGTTCACGAGTTTGTACATCCAAACGAGACATGTCGAACATGAAACCGAACATGTCTGAGGCAATGTTTTGAAAATGTCTCCAAACATGTCTCAGTACCGTGTGGCCGAGGCTTAACACACACACACACACCTATATGGAAGGAGCTTGTTTCATGGCATGGTTAGGAGGAATCAGAAGCCTCCAAACACACACATCCATGGTACATACAATGTCTCCATATAAAGACAACAGAACCATCGTATACACCATGAATGTTGTTGAATATGGTACAATGTAACTTTACAAATACTTACAGTAATCTATAATAATGTCTTGTTGTTGTTGTTGTTATTGTTGTTGTTGTTGTTGTTATAGATGGAAGGAGGTCTCATACTTGTACAACTCCAGTTAATTCCAAAACTCTGTAACAACCAAATCAGTTTATATATTTTTTTAAACCTAATAATTATACAATTTATAATTTTTACAAAACCTAATACATACACAGGTGGAAATGAAGCCAACTTATAATAATAATAATAATAATAATAATAATAATAATAATAATAATAATAATATTAACAATAATAATAATATTAATAATAATAATAATAAAAAAAAGAAGATGCAGAGAAAGATAAAAGGTTAAGACTATGTAACTGCAATACAACATTATTATTATTATTAGGTTTGTTGTTTTGTAATGATAAGAGTCACTTGGTAAACATTCACAATAATCAATAACTTCTCTTTCCATATAACCTGTGTAAGAATTTCTGTGGCAAACTGTATATGGGTTGATTCCACAGTGGTATTGGTTTGTAAGCTTCCCAACCAACCACACTTGTAAGACTTCGTTATTTTCCAAATGGTGAGTATCCATATTCACAAAATCTATCCAACAGTTAGATAATAATAATCACTGTATAGTTTACTCACCAAATTCATTAAATAATTCACCCACAAGTCATTTATAAGGCTAACATTCTTTCGTTTGCGTGCTTACAAACCAATACCAACCACTGTGGGATCGACAAAAACAAGACATAAGTTAGGTTAGGTTACGCTAGGTTAGGTTAGGTTAGGTAATGGTTAGATTAGGTTAGGTAATGGTTATGTTATGTTAGGTAATGGTTAATTGGTGTTTAAGCATTGTAATAAATATTTAGTATTATATTTAGATAATAATAATTGTTACATGGTTGGTGTGTGTGTGTGTGTGTACCAAAGAGAGATAGTGACATATTTACACTACACCACTTAATAGTAGTAGTAATAGTAGTAGTAGTAGTAGGGTTGAGTAGGAGGTTAGGGATAAGTTTAAACCTCTATGTATTAATCAGATAGAGTTTGACACTTTTAATGGTTTGCCTGTTACCCTGGAAGAGCAGAAGGATGACTTCATTAAGGCACTAATTAGGAGATGAAGGAATTCAAATATCAAGTTAGAAAAAGTGAATGATTTATGGTACAGAATTAAGACAAGTAAATATAGGGAGGAAATTAAACAGATGGAAGTATGTGTTGGCATTAACTCATGAGGGTCTGTCTGCTGGGAGGACTTTTAGGGATAACCAAGACTGATGATAGGGTTAGCAGTTCATTTTATTGGGCAGGAATGTCTAACCAAGTCAAGAGATGGTGCTATAGTTGTGACAGGTGTTAGAAGATATTACCTAAGGGTAAAGAGAGCAAGGTACCCCTTGGTTCAGTTCCTCTTAAGAGTGTCCCTTTTCAAAAGATAGCAATAGATCTTGTACACCCTATTAGTCCTCCATCCTCACAGGACAATAGATGGGTACTGACATTAATTAATTATGTCACAAAGTGGACCAAAACAGTAGCTTTATCAGTAATAGAAACTGAAAGAGTGGCTGAAGCTTTACTAGACATTCTTAGCAGTGGGCTTTCCTCAAGAAATATTGAGTGATAGGGATTATCAGTTCACTTCAAACATAATGCAGGAAATATATAGACTCATTAGTGTAAAGCAATGTTTTATGTCTCCTTATCATCCAATGGCTAATGGTCTTTGTGAGAAACATTACACAGTAAATTGTTTGAGATGCCCATATGTGGATGATTATTATTGACCACAACTGTACAACATAGCAGAAGAATCAGAATGGACAGAACCAAAAGATAGAGAACATAAGGACATGATGAGATGTTGTGACCTGTTAGAGAATTCACTTAAGGTGACAGAATTTTGTTGGTAGTAAATCTGGACCAACAGAGAGAGAGAGAGAGAGAGAATGGAAGAATGAAGGTAAGAGAGAAGGTAAGAGAGAGAGAATGGAAGAATGAAGGTAAGAGAGAGAGAATGGAAGAATGAAGGTAAGAGAGAGAGAATGGAAGAATGAAGGTAAGAGAGAGAGAATGGAAGAATGAAGGTAAGAGAGAGAGAATGGAAGAAAGGAATGAATGAAGGAGAGAGAGAGAGAGAGAGAGAAATACAACAATGTAATTCCATACAAACTTACAGTTGTAGTAGTAGTAGTTGATGTTGTAGTTGTTGTTGTTGTTGTTCCTCAAGGTCCTATAGTAAATGCTTGTACTGTTGTTGTTGTTGTTGTTGATGGAAGGAAGAACACAGTGGACAACAAACAAACAATGAAGGTTCCTCAGTCTCTTGTACAACTCCACAACTCTGTAACAACAAATTACAACCTATTTAATTTATGGATGAGCAAAGATAAGTGAAGAAATGTATTAATGAAAAATGATTTGTGAGAAGAAATATAGAGAATAAAATTAGGTCTTATGAATGAAATACCAGAACAGAAAAATTTAAAAACTTGACTGTAAAGGGCATATGCAAGAATGTTGGTGGTGTGGTACAGTTGGCAACATAATAATAATAATAACACACACACAGAGGAATAATACACACACAGACAGACACAGGAATAATACACACACACACACACAGAGGAATAATACACACACACACACACACACATCAATGTACTTTCTTGTCTAAGACTGTAAAACCTACAATGCCTCAAACTTCAAGGGGGAAGGATGGAGAAACAACTAAAGACTAAATAAGGTTTGTATGCTGGATGACTGTACTAAACCCACACACACACAAACATACAGAAACATACACATACACACAGACACAAACATAAATACATACACACACACACGAATGGAATAAATTACCAGAAGAAGTGGTGTGTGTCAAAAACATACATAACTTTAAAGAAAAATATGGTAATTGTGATTTAAAATACGGGACATTACGAACTTGACTCAATCCTGTAAAGATACAAATAGGTAAGAACACACCACACACACACATAAACAAACATACAAACACACACATACAACAACATCCGTAGAGTCAACAATGGTGTAATAATGGTCTGATGGTATTACTGTTTTTCTATGGAGCCTGTCAAGGATTACTAAGTGTACAGTTGTGGTCAAATATAATCATCCATATAGGGGTAACTCACGTAAGAGTTTGACAGCTTCCCTCTGTTCCTTAGATGATAAACTTTCCAATAAATAGATTAACTACCATCTTTTAATTTAATACAAGCAGCTACACACTACTTAAAACAATAACACACACACAGACACACACGTTAACTACCATCTTTTAATTTTATACAAGCAGCTACGCACTACTTAAAACAACAATAACATCATATGTGAACGTGAAAACATTAGACAGTAACTTGTTTGAGATACCCATATGTGGATGATTATTATTGACCGCGACTGTATGTATATATGTATTTGAGATACCCATACGTGGATGATTGTTATTGACTGTGACTGTACATGGTTGGACTTACCGAGTGTGGACGGGGGGAGAGTGAAGGGAGAGTGACAACTTCATTACGGTACTGATCTTGATCCCAGGGAAGGTGGCGTTCCTCATGTGTCCACCTTGATGCTGAGGTATACCATGGATTGGTTTAGTATTTATATTCTCGTACACACACACACACACACACACATTTACTCTGTCTGTCTCTCTCTCTCACACACACACACAACATAAATTTAGATACTAATTTCCACATTCACCAAAATCAATAAGTAACCTGAGGACTATTCCTAAAGTTTGTCCCATTGGATCACACTCCAAAAAGAAATAATATCAATATAATAGAAAAAAAAAAAAATTGTGTGTGGGAAGACAATACACATGTAGTTAGTTAGTGTAGTGTACAGTCATGAGCGCTAATAAGTATACAGCTTTAGTTGAAGTGTTAAACAGGTCCAATTTTAACCATGAACTAATTCCAATGGAGAGGTTATTGTGCATTTATTTACTGTCTCTATAGGTATTCCAAGCACACCTGGATACTTATTAGTGCTGGTGACTGTACCTAATGAGTGTGTACAGAAAGACAATAGTGTAGTTTGAGTAAGTTGTGTGTATACAGTGTTACGATCCTCTCCTCTACACCACTCTACTTCCTAACTACCTTCAATTACCACTACCAATATTGGCCTAAAACATCCAAACTCACTATGGAGTTGGGTTCGGGGGTTCATGAGGCCTCAGAAGAGGTGACTTCCAGTTGTCGTTAAGACACACAGTCAGTATCAAGGCCCCACTCACCCTGTAAGGGTCTCCTCCTCCATCCACCTCCTCTCAGCCTACACACTTGATACCACCACCATAACGAGTGTCTGCCAGTAATCCGTCTACATTCACATACGTATTGTTTATTATATATTCTGTTCTTTTCTCTTATGTCTCACCAGTTATTCTTGTATATGTATAGGTTAAGTTTATAGTTATAAGGTGTTTAGTTGTTTGTCATTTATTGTCTTTATTTACATCATATTATCTAAATGTTTCAAGTTCTTTATTAATTCAACTTATTGTTATAGCCGTAGGACTAGAGCCTGGAATTAAATAATTACTATTAACTGTTTAAGAGTTTTCAACGTCCTGGTTGTAACAATTGGCGACCTCGCCAGGATACGTGTGTGTTGTAGGAAACAACCAATTTAAATTCTTGTTGAGTAGTTCATTGACTTGGTATTGGTTAACTGGTAGTAGGAAGGAGGTGAGTGGTCATACAGTTTTTCTCTTGTTAAGGGTTCCAGTTGCTCTAAAAACTGTATCAAGCAGAGGGTATTGGTTTTCCCTCTGGTTCTCAAGAATCAGTATCGAACAAGTGTCTAGTCAATCATATATATAATCTGAGTGTACCATTTATTCCGTGTCTCTTATATCATTATCCAGTGGGTGTCTTGACTCCACGTACACTCTCTCGAGGATATTCTCCTCCCTTCCCCTAGACATTGTCGGTACTCATAAACGGTTAGGTGTGGTTACAGCAAGGGTAGATTCTGAGGTCTATTCCGGTTGTCCTCGACTGGTTGTATCATTATCACCATACTATCGCATTTATCTTTTTCTCACACAGAGATGATAGGTAATAATAATCCTGTGTCACACTGAGATAATAGTCCTGTGTCGCTTATTAGCATCTTTTTGTTTTGTTTTGTTTTCAAGACGTGCGTTGTCCCGTTGTCTTGATCGGTAGGAGGCATCCTCTAAAATAAGAAAAATCCCCTACTCAGTGGGTTTGTGACTGGTTGTATCACTTGAACCATACTATCGTGTTGTTATATTCTCATTATGTCACAGATATTTGATATAGAAGATTTCATTCTTAATCCTTCTAAAGAGAAATTACAAGGATGGCTGAAGAAAGAGGATTGGAAGAAGTTAGCACAACACTACCAAGTGTCCATTCATTATACTATGACAAAAGAAGTAATTAAGAATGTAGTGGTCGAGGCATTAGTTGAATCAGGAGTTGTAGATGCTTCTGCCATTGAGGAAATGACACCAGCTGGTTTTCGTCCCCATTCATCACCAGTGGAACAGCTAGTTGATCCCCATGACCAGTCTCGTGAGACTCAGGGTTCAGTAAATTTAATCGAACATGAGAGTCCTGGTGCTGTAAACCAGTTGGAACTAGAAAAAATGAAGCTTGAGTACCAACTCAAAACGAGGCAAATAGAATTGGAGTTTGAAAGAGAGAAGCTTCAAGTAGAAAAGGTTGAAAAAGAGAATCAACTCAAAACGAGGCAAATGGAGTTGGAGGTTGAAAGAGAGAATCAACTCAAAACGAGGCAAATGGAGTTGGAGGTTGAAAGGGAGGTTGAAAGAAAGAAGCTTCAAGTAGAAAGGGAGGTTGAAAGAGAGAAGCTTCAAGTAGAAAAACTTAAAATAGATAAGGAAATAAACAATGACACACAGTTTAAGGCTAGGGAACTGGAAATACAAGAAAAACAGCTTGAATTAAATTTTGGGAATCTTTCTAGTCTTGTTCCTAATTTTAATGAAGATGATGTGGATGGTTTCTTCGATTCTTTTGAAAGAATAGCTGAGAAACACGGGTGGCCAGAAGAAAAACAGATGTCTCTGCTCGCTCCAAAATTCATAGGAAAGGCTCAACGAGTGTACAACAGCTTAGACCAACCTGATGATTACAATTATGTCAAACAGCAAATTCGATATGCTTATGCGATTACACCGGATGGTTATCGCCAACGTTTCAGATCCCTAACAAAAGCTTTTCATCAAACATATGTGGAATTCGCCACCGAGAAACTTAGGTTTTGTAAAAAATGGCTAAACTCTCTAAATGTTACAACTTTTTCAGAGCTTGTCAACCTTATTGTTCTGGAAGAGTGGAAAAAAAAATTGCCCTTTTTCCTGGTGAGACATATAGAGGAGAGAGGTGAGAAAGAGTTGTGTCGTGCAGCGGAGCTGGCAGATGCCCATGCACTAATGGTGGATGGGTGGGGACGTGGAGAAGGAAAATCTGTAAGGCCGTCCCCTGATGGTTACTTCTCGAGACCGGTTGGTGAGTCTGGGGGGCATGGATCTTATTCCCGGTCAAGAGTACAATGCAGGTATTGTAAAAAGATGGGCCATACTATTAGGAAATGTCTTCATCCAGGATGTCATGACTCAAACCAACCTCCTTCTCCCAATCGACAAACCATCAACCATCCTAGACCCGTTGCTGCCACTAATATCCCAGCCCCGATACAAGCCTTGTTTGAACCCTTCACTTTCACAGGAGTTGCTTCAATTGTTGATGATTCAAAGGTTCCAATTAATATCCTTAGAGATACAGCTTGTGCACAGAGTATAATCTTGTCAAGTGTCTTCTCGAATATAGCGGAGACGTATACAGGAGAGAAAGTGGTAGTTTCTGACCTGACCAGTAATTATTCTTACCCATTAGCCGAGATTTACTTACAATGTCCCCTCATCACTGGCCTTGTTCGTGTTGCAGTCAGTGAGACATTACCTGTGCAAGGAGTGCATTTTCTATTGGGAAACGACCTGGCAGGATCCTCGGTACTTCCTCCAATAAACACTGTAGAATCTCCCTTAGAGAAAAGCCCAACCTCCAGTGTGGATGAAACCACTCCCTCTTTATTTCCAGCTTGTGCTATCACTCGATCCCAAACCAAATTCACTCAGTCACCCTCATTTCTCCCTTCCTTAAACCCTCCTTCATTTGTCCCAGAGGATTTAATTAACACCACCTTATCTAAAAAGGAACTGATCACCGCACAACAACGTGATCCTTCACTAGCTAAGTTGATTCACATTGCGGATGACAAAGCCGAAGAGAACACATTACCTAATTATTATCATCAGGATGGTATTCTAATGAGAGCCTACAGACCCCCACACCACTCAGACAAAGATGCCTGGTCAGAAACACACCAAGTTGTTGTCCCCCATTCTGTCCGCAATAGCATAATGAAATTAGCCCATGATGGATATGCAGGACATCTTGGTATGAGGAAGACTTATCTTAAGGTGTTAGCACATTTCTACTGGCCGGGAATGAGAAAGAATATCTCTGACTTTGTGAGGACCTGTCATATTTGCCAGATTGTGGGAAAGCCAAATAGACCAATTCCTATTGCTCCTCTCAAAACTATCCCTATCATTAATGGGCCATTTGAAAAGATAATTATAGATTGTGTAGGACCCCTGCCTGTAAGTAAACAGAGAAATCAATACATCCTAACGGTTGTTGATCCGGCTACCCGCTATCCTGCAGCCTTTCCTCTTAAATCCATAACAACTAAATCCATTGTAAAACCATTGCTACATCTTTTCACATCAATGGGAGTGCCAAAAATCATTCAGTCTGACCAAGGGACTAATTTCACCAGTAATATGTTCCAAAAGGTCCTGGCAGAGTTGGGGATAAAACATGTCGCTTCCTCTGCTTACCACCCTCAATCTCAGGGGTGTCTCGAGAGATATCACCAAACCATTAAAACTATGTTGAGAAAATACTGTCATGAGGCTGGAGCAAGCTGGGACACTCATTTGGATTGGCTCTTGTTTGCCATAAGAGAGGCGAACCATGATGCCTTGGGGGTCTCCCCATTTGAACTTTTATTTGGACGACCTATCCGAGGTCCCTTGAAGATCCTTAAGGATAAATGGTTCGACTCTCAAACAAATCCTTTAACAGTCAATCAATATCTATCTGAATTAGGCAAGAAGTTGCAAACGGTCCTCACTTTTGCGAAGTCCCACTTGTCTCAGTTGCAGGACAAGACAACCCAGTTGTGGGGAACTAAGGCAGTCCTTAGAACATTTAAAGTAGGACAAAAGGTTCTAGCTTTTCTGCCCAGCCATGGTAATCCCCTACAGAAGCATTATAGTGGACCTTATGTTATAAAAGAAAAGCTCAGTCCTCTCAACTATGTAATAGAAACGCCAGATAGGCGGAAAAAGTCCCAATTGGTTCATATTAATCTCATTCGCGATTATCTCTCCAGAACATCAGGTGACGAGCCAGGAGACCCAGTGGTGGCTCTATGTGTGACGATGGTTCCCCAGACAGTGACTGACGAGGAGGAGATTGATGAGGAAACTGATGGAGAAAACATCCTTACTGTGGATCTCCCAACCTCCAATGGATTTTTCCCCAACAGTCACCTTTTATCAAATTTTCAATACCATTGTTCAGAACTAGAAAACTCCTTCTGTAAGGATATTAAGTCCCTGTTGTCAAAGTATCCTGAAATCACAGCTGATCGTCCGGGTTTGTGTACTATCATTTCTGATGACATCTCCCTTATAGAAGAGTGCAAAGCTCCCATTAGGCTTGCACCATATAAACTAAATCCTGCTAAAACTGCCATTCTAAAACAGGAAGTTCAATATCTCTTAGACTATCATTTAGCTGAACCCAGCATCTCTCCTTGGGCAGCTCCATGTTTATTAGTTCCTAAACCAGACCACTCTTATCGAATGTGCACTGATTACAGGAAACTTAACGAAGTCACTGTCAGGGATGCTTTTCCATTACCTCTAATTGAACAATTATTAGATCAAGTGGGTTCATCAAAGTATATAAGTACAATAGACCTTCAGAAAGGTTATTACCAGGTCCCGCTCACAAAGAAGGCCCGAACTTTTTCAGCCTTTATTACACCATTTGGGCTCTACCAATATAAAGTAATGCCTTTCGGGTTAACTAACGCTCCTTCTACCTTCCAAAGGATGATAAACTCTGTCGTGAGGGACCTGCGAGGGACTGCTGCATACCTGGATGACGTGGTGGTGGTGGCCGACAGTTGGGAAGAACATCTCTCCCGTCTGAACAACCTCTTTCAACGATTACGAGAGGCGGGCTTGACCATCCATCTGAGGAAGTCTGTGTTTGGAAGAGGCACAGTCACCTATTTAGGGCACGTTGTGGGAGGAGGCAGCTAACGACCAAAAGAAGCCAACATCAGAGCAATTCTGGCCTTTCCCATTCCCAGAACCAGGAAGGAAGTGATGAGATTTCTTGGAATGGTGGGTTATTACCGAAGATTCTGTGTCAACTTTGCAACCATCGCAGCTCCCCTAACCCAGCTCACCAGTCCTAAGGCACCTTTCAATTGGACAGTTGCCTGCGAAGAATCCTTCAACAAGCTAAAAACTTTCCTCACGTCCAAGCCAGTACTAAAAACTCCAGACTTCGACCAGCCATTTAATCTCCAAGTGGATGCCAGTGGAGTAGGAGTTGGAGCGGTACTCCTGCAGCCAGCAACCACATCATCTGTACTACATCCTGTCGCCTTCTTTTCGGCCAAACTGAAACCACATCAGGCCAAGTATTCAACCATCGAGAAGGAGGCCCTGGCATTCATACTAGCAGTCAAGAAATTTGAATGTTATGTACAGACGGCTCCACACAAGGTTCAGGTGTACACGGACCATAACCCCTTGGCCTTCATCCAGAAAATGAAAACTTCCAATCAAAGAATCCTAAGATGGGCGTTGGCACTACAACCTTATCACCTAGAAGTTCGACATATCAGGGGAGTTGACAACCTCATCGCGGACACTCTTTCCCGTAACCCTCTATAACCTCCTACGGACAAGCCCTGCGGAGGTCTTCGGCAGGGGGGTCTGTTACGATCCTCTCCTCTACACCACTCTACTTCCTAACTACCTTCAATTACCACTACCAATATTGGCCTAAAACATCCAAACTCACTATGGAGTTGGGTTCAGGGGTTCATGAGGCCTCAGAAGAGGTGACTTCCAGTTGTCGTTAAGACACACAGTCAGTATCAAGGCCCCACTCACCCTGTAAGGGTCTCCTCCTCCATCCACCTCCTCTCAGCCTACACACTTGATACCACCACCATAACGAGTGTCTGCCAGTAATCCGTCTACATTCACATACGTATTGTTTATTATATATTCTGTTCTTTTCTCTTATGTCTCACCAGTTATTCTTGTATATGTATAGGTTAAGTTTATAGTTATAAGGTGTTTAGTTGTTTGTCATTTATTGTCTTTATTTACATCATATTATCTAAATGTTTCAAGTTCTTTATTAATTCAACTTATTGTTATAGCCGTAGGACTAGAGCCTGGAATTAAATAATTACTATTAACTGTTTAAGAGTTTTCAACGTCCTGGTTGTAACAACAGAAATAAAATAGTACTGTAGTGTGTGTACCTTGTGTGTGTGTGTGTGTGGGAAGACCCCTAACACATCCATCCACCACTTGGTCTCCTCCCTACACGTTCCCTTGATGAAGGCGACGTGGTCTGGAGAACTGGTCACCGGTCACCTCCTCTGCTTCTGTCACCTCCTCTGTTTGTGTCACCTCCTCTGTTTGTGTCACCTCCACCACACCCTGGGGTATGGTGGCTGCCTGCAAGGATATCAGTGGAGTGTCAGTTGTGGCTGAGAAAATGTACAAAATGAGGGAGAAAATAGCCTGACATAAGCAGAAGGTCCTGTGGTAAGGGAGAAAATGTATTGTTAGTGCCAGACAGCAATCAAACACCATATGGCACAAAACACACAATACAAAGGAATAGTTTGAGAAAGAACCAGAGATATTATGGACACACACAAACAAAGGAAAGAATGAATACTGTACAGCCACAATCAAATATCCACCAACAATATCCTTCCATCGTAGTAAATATCTTGGTAATAAAGAACAACACGTGTATGATTTTGCAGCACCTCATAATAATAATAAATATCTTGGTAATAAAGAACAACACGTGTATGATTTTGCAACACCTCATAATAATAATAATAATAATAAATATCTTGGTAATAAAGAACAACACGTGTATGATATTGCACCACCTCCTAATAATAATTGAGGGGGTTGAGTTGACATAAGGTGTTGTTGTATGATTATATATTGATATGATACTGATTTATTTGTACGATGGAAGGAAAGTGTTGGTGGATATTTGATTGTGACTGTACATAGGAGTCAATAATAATTAATAATAGATAGGAATGGTCAATGTTGTGTTAGTAATGATAATATAATGTTGACAGTGTAAGTACAGTACAGTATCTCTGTCACAATAAGCTTCAATACTAACCAAACTTATAATACATACAATATGACACAAGATATTATGAAAAAATAAATAAAAGAAAAGAAATAAATAAAAAATTAAAAAAATAAACCGGCCTGGGGGAGTCAATTATAAAAAGGAAAAAACAAAACAAAAAAACATTACAAATATTACTAAAAAATCAATAAACATAAAAAAATTTAGTGTTTTAATGGTGTGAATATAAGTACCCTACCCTTGTCATGAAAACTTCAATATGTACTAACAAAACATATACAAACAGAACACACATCCTTGCAACATCAGGAGTCAATGGAGGCTTTGTTTGGCAATTCTTCATACTCTATGTTTAGTATTCAACAACAACAACACAAGCCAAGTGCACAGTCATCCAAAGAAGATCATGATGGTCGGGTTTTCAAAGTGGTATGTCTGGTCATTAGTAAATCTTGATCCAAGCAACAGACCACCATTGTTTTTGTTGATGAGCAAATGATTCCTGCATGCAAACTATTCCAAACAAATGATTCCTCCATGTAAACTATTCCAAGCAAATGATTCCTCCATGCAAACTATTCCAAGCAAATGATTCCTCCATGTAAACTATTCCAAGCAAATGATTCCTCCATGCAAACTATTCCAAACAAATTATTCCTCCATGCAAACTATTCCAAGCAAATTATTCCTCCATGCAAACTATTCCAAGCAAATGATTCCTCCATGCAAACTATTCCAAGCAAATGATTCCTCCATGCAAACTATTCCAAGCAAATGATTCCTCCATGCAAACTATTCCAAGCAAATGATTCCTCCATGTTAACTATTCCTAGCAAATGATTCCTCCATGCAAACTATTCCAAGCAAATTATTCCTCCATGTAAACTATTCCAAGCAAATGATTCCTCCATGCAAACTATTCCCAGCAACAGACCACCAAGTGCTACTTCTCCCCATATTCTTCCATACCCTTTTGTACGGTATTTTTTATTTTTTTTTATAAATTCCTGCGGCACATATTCGTGTATCTTACACACACACACCTACACACACACACACACACACCTACACACACACACACACACACACACACACACACACACACACACACACACACAAACACCTACACCTACACTCGCCCATAATACTCACCATCACCACTGTTATATTATTACTACACCTTCATACTCCTACCTTTCCTATAGTTACCACTGTATTACACCATAGACAACACTCTAGCCTTACAAATAATATCATCCCCCCCCATCACTTAATTAAGGAGGAAATTCGGTGTTGGTAATTCTGGAGCAACTGAATCCTCCAAACTATTCCAAGCAACAACAGAACACAATTAATTTTGTTCTTCTGGTCCTGTTTCCTAGCATTATTATTATTGTTATTGTTGTTTTTATTGTTATTATTATTATTATTATTATTGTTTTTATTATTGTTATTGTTATTAATATTATTTTTGTTCTTCTGGTCCTGTTTCCTGGCATACTTTGGAGGAATCAAGGCACTCCAATGTAACAAAAGTGAATTACCACCTTAATGCTGTCATTCCCTCACACCCACTACTTGCTCATTACATACCACCACCTCACAATCACCTTATGTCCCACCTTTCTCACATAATGTACAGCCACCAGTATAAATTCAAGTCCAACTCATGTACTTAATAATGTTAATATAACCAGATAGTTGCATTCTGAACCAGTTTTTATTCCAACAACATATGTAATTTACCATATGAGAACTATATTATATATCTCTGTATTAAAATTGTATTACAACATTACTATAGTTAATACATACGTAGGTGGAAATGAAGAGAACTAACTTATACTGCCAACTGTACACACTTGGTTCCGACCAGGGGTACAGTTGGCAGTATAAGTTCCCTTCATTTCCACCTGTGTATGTATTACCTATAGTAATGTTGTTGTAATACAATTTTAATACAGAGATGACAGATATAGTTCTCATATGGTAAATTACGTATGTTGTTGGAATAAAAACTGGTACAGAATGCAACTACTTGGACTAATTAGCAATATTAAGTACACGAGATGGACACGAATATATGCTGCTGACTGTACCTGAAGGCCTCCCAGAAGAAAAAACTCACATGGAACCCTGCAGCAGAGTCAGCCTTCAGTGAGGTGAAAAATAGACTGTCTGACTACACCTTCTCTGTGTAACCCTACCTACTTACACACCTACATCCATATATAGGCTGTCTGACTACACCTTCTCTGTGTAACCCTACCTACTTACACACCTACATCCATATATACTGATGATGTATCCAATGACACCAACAGCAGGACCGGCTTCAATCCACTTTGTTGTACCAGGCTTCAAATTGACCCCCTCACCCTCGTCTCCCTCCATCTGAAAAACACATTTAATTAAGGGGGTGCGGGAGTAGGGGGACAGGCTTGGGAGGGGGGTTAAGGGGGTGCGGGAGTAGGGGGACAGGCTTGGGAGGGGGGTTAAGGGGGTACAGGAGTAGGGGGACAGGCTTGGGTGGGTGGGTGGATTAGGGGTGTGTGGGAACAGGTTACAGGCTTAGGGGGGTGCGGGAATAGGTGGACAGGCTTGGGGATGGGTTAGGGGGGGTGCGGGAATAGGGGACCCCACCCCAAGCCTGTCCCCCTATTCCTGCACCCCCCAAGGCTGTCCCCTACTCCCGCACCCCCTTAATTCATTCTACCTATGTATGTTATCATTTTGATATGCCTTATACATGTTGAGGGATGTATAATTTATATCAATCAATCAATATATATATATATATATATATATATATATATATATATATATATATATATAAATCAGCTTCACACACCTTATACCAACTCTCTGTACAATTCATTCAGTAAATATGGAAAGAATTATATACCGTTATTGTGTACGGTTTTTCTACCTTCATTACCCACTTATTTAGACCATTCTAAGACTATTTTATTCTATAGCATTTCCTAAACAAATTTCCAAGATAGGTCATATTCAAATGGGGCATTTTGAAATTAGCCTGACCTTACCTGACCTGACCTAACCTAACCTAACCTAACCTAGACCACATCCGACTACCGGGACCTAACCTGGGCAGACTACCGGGATATAACCGTGGTAAAGTACAGGAAATGACCGGGGCAAAATACTGGGACCTAGCCGGATCTGGCAACACTGCTACAAAACAGTAATTCTTTCAATAAATACCGATAATTCCTCCAAACTATTCCAAGCAACACAACACTATTATTTTTGTTCTTCTGGTCCTGTTTCCTGGCATACTTTGGAGGAATCAAGGCACTCCAATGTAACAAAAAAGAATTACCACCTTAATGGACCCTGTGTGTGATGTAGTAAGAAAATTGGAGGTTAGTGAGTCCTTCAAACATTGCCACCAAACACACACATACACACACACACTCTCTCTCTAACACACACACACCTATATGCAAGGAGCTTGTTTTGTGGCATAGTCAGGAGGAATCAGAAGCCTCCAAACACACACACACACATTCTCCCTCTCTCTCTTAACACACACACACACTCTCTCCCTCCAACACACACACCTATATGGAAGGAGTTTGTTTTGTGGAATAGTTTGGAGGAATCAGAAGCCTCCAAACACACACACACACACACCTATATGGAAGGAGTTTGTTTGGTATTTATTGAAAGAATTACCGTTTTGCAGCAGTGTTGCCAGATCCGGGTGGGTCCCAGTATTTTACCCCTGTCATTTATTGTACTTTATCACGATTATTTCCCGGTAGTTTGCCCAGGTTAGGTCCCGGTAGTTTGCCCAGGTTAGGTCCCGGTAGTCTGATGCGGTCTAGGTTAGGTTAGGTCAGGTCAGGTAAGGTCAGGCTAATTTCAAAATGCCCCATTTGAATATGCCCTATTTTGGAAATGGGGCATTTGCAGAGGAAATGCCATAGAAGAAAATAGTCTTAGAATGGTCTAAATAAGTGGGTAATGAAGGTAGAAAAACCGTACGCAATAACGGTAATTCATTCAATATTTACCGTTTGTTTTGTGGAATAGCTTGGAGGAATCAGAAGCCTCCAAACACACACCTATATGGAAGGAGTTTGTTTTGTGGAATAGTTTGGAGGAATCGGAAGCCTTCAATTTACCAACATGATAATCTCACTTTAATTTATTAATTAATTACCGTGACACACTCCATTGGCGGCTGTTTGGCGGCTGAGCCGGGCTGACACACTACATTGGCGGCTGTGTGTAGGTACTGGCGGCTGTGTGGCGGCTGACACACTACATTGGAGGCTGTGTGTAGATGAATCAAGCCGCCACTTACATACATTCTGTAACAATACATTATTAAGAGGTTATTAGAATGACACCACTGCCTGTGTATTTTGGCCGCCACACAGCCATTGGCGGCTGGGACGGTGAGCCAGCCGCCGCCGCCACAACAACATCCGTGGTGTATACGATGGTGTGGTACTGTACGACGGCTCTGTTGTTTGTCCATGGACCCATCGTATCGGTACCATGCATAGTATACACCACGAACTTCTTGAATAGCATATGAACAGACGACTTCGACTTACCTCTGAGTCTCTATAGTAAATACTAAACACAATACCTTAGATTATCAAAATGTTTACCATAGATTTCCTTAAATTACCAAAGGGTATCTTAGATTTTCCCAGTTGTAATGGGTTGAATGCCTATTTTCCTTAGATGGTCAAAATATTACCTTAAATAGCCCAAAATTACGATACTCTGAAGTAATTACCTTAAGAATGAAAACACTGGTAATGGCCGAGACAGGCAGGGTTGCAAAGCCGACATGCCCAAAGTAAATATATAACATCCAAGATAATTAATTATTGTTTTAAATATATTATTTTAATTAAAATTAGTATAATAACTACATTTTTATTTTTTCCTTCTAAGGTCAAACGAGTACGTAAGTTCTAAATTATCATTATATATATAACAAGACCGTGATATATAACATCCAAGATTATTAATTCTTTTTTGGATATATTATTTTAATTAAAATTAGTATAATAATTATATTTTTAATTTTATACTCTTATTTATTTCTACTTAACTCATAATAAATAAATAAAATAATAATAAATAAATAAAATAATATAGTGAATTGCCGACCTGCACAAAGTATCGTACGTATACGACTGACTAAATTATCGATTTTTCAGATTATGGTACGCTGTATTAATCAATTATGGTACTATTATTTTACTACTATTACTAATATTATTGTACTACTATTACTACTATTACTATTACCAATATTACTACTACTACTACCACCACCAATATTACTACTACTACTACTACTACTACCATAACCACTACTACTACTACCAATATTATTACTACTACTATCAGCACCAATATTACCACTACTACCACCACCAATATTACTACTATTACTTTTACCAATACTACTACTACTACTACTACTACTACTACCACTATTACCACTATCCACCGATATTACTATTACTACTACCAATACAACACTGAATTATCGTACGCATGGCAACTCTTCAACGTTTTTCGACTGGCAAATCAAATGACGACATTTATTTTATTATTTATCGAATTTATCATCTATATTATTATTCCCTCGCTTCCTACAGTGTGATATACCGATAAATATATTTATAAACTACATCTCATAGCCACATTGACGTACCTAAGCTTCTAATATTTAAATTATAAGGATATTAATGAATGATACCAAACACCGACGCCATATTTAAAACGAGCGGGCAAATGCTGTTTTTATATATTATTTTTCTCATCTATTTCTTATCTATCACTCCCCACGGTGGGTCACGTGGCTAAATTAATCTATTATCTACAAATATAAATTAGAGTGAACTTACCTAAGGCTGTAATTAATTATTACTGAGTCGATAATTGACACCCACTCACCTGTGTCCAACCGCGTTAATGGCGCCATACCTAGCGTAACTATGCGTAACGAATCTACAATGTTGCCAGATCCCGTTGGCAATGAACCCTATTATCTAACATCAGTTTTTCCCTTTTAATATAAAAACTACGATGTTAATTCGTCGGGTTTGTCTTAAATTAACAAATATTTACTAAAATACAATTTCCCAGATACTAAAAACTGCTGTTAATTGGTTATTTATTGATATATTTACCGTTCTAATTAGCCACATCACGTACTAATACATTTTGATTTTGAGTTGGTAATAATATGATAAGTTAGGAAGGTTTCGTCCGAATCATCTTCTACTGACCTTCGTATATACATTTATTTAAATTATTCACTAAATACTATTTGTACGCAAATCATTTTAATTTGATAACGTAGGTATATTTTTACGCAAGGCTGCTATAGTGAAAAAATAACAAATTCGTAATGTTTTAATGTCAAAATCTAAACCCACGTCAATCTAGTTAGCAGAATCGGACCGTGAGGTTTATTCTTTTTTTCTAACATTTCTAACGCCTTCCCATTCTCTAATTAAAAACCTTCCCATTTTCTATGACTTTTAAGGACCGACTATTTTAAAATTTAATATATTTATAATGATGGACTATTTTAAAACCCAATATATTTAAATCCTTCGTTTTCTGTTCAGTCAACCGCCGACTCGAGCCTCGTTATAATGTTTTACACCTTTTAAAATGAAGTTGGAGGACGGAGGAAGCCTTAAATTGACCACAGGATGAAGGAAAAAGGAATTGGAGGACGAAGCAAGCCTTAAATTGACCACAGGACGAAGGAAAAGGGAGACAGGGGCAATTTATAACGGGGTACTTGAGAGTCAGACACACACTCTCTCTCTCTCTCTCTCTCTCTCTCACACACGGACACTCATTCAAATGCATTCTCTCTCTCTCTCTCTCTCTCTCTCTCTCTCTTCGTTGGCTCCGGCAAACAGTAATGCCAATTTGACCAATTTTCGGCTAGATCTAGCGGATTTGAAAATTATCTAGCGGGAAAATATTGAAATTTTCAAGAGGATTTTACAAGAAGATTTTACAAGCGGATTTTAGAAGCGGATTTAACAAGAAGATTTTACAAGAGGATTTGAAAGGCCAATCTAGCGGAAAATTTTAAGAGCCTTTCCTATAATTAATTTAGCGGATTTTCTTGACTAGTCTAGCGGATTACAAAAATTTGAGTTTGCATCACTGTAGTTAACAGTTAAGGGGGTGCGTGAATAGGGGACAGGATTGGGGGGGACTATGGGGGTGCGGGAGTAGAGGACAGGCTTGGGGGGGTTTAGGGGGGTGCGGGAGTAGGAATACAGGCTTGGGGAGGTTAGGGGGGTGCGGGAGTAGGGGACAGGCTTGGAGGGGTTTAGGGGGGTGCGGGAATAGGGGAACAGGCTTGGGGTGGGTAGAAAGCTTGTCCCCTACTGCCGCACCCCCCTAAAGCCCCCCCACAGCCTGTCCCTGTACTCCCGCACCCCCCCAGCCTGTCCCTCTACTCCCGCACCCCCCTAAACCCCCCCCCTGCCTGTCCCTCTACTCCCGCACCCCCCCTACCGTACACAGACACACACATATTCCCGACAGGTCCAAGTGATGTCTCCAAAAATCGCTCTATTTCACTTACTCCCTACGTCTAAACTACAATGCCTAGAAAATTTAATTTAGTTTTATTCTAAGCAGCAACTCTTCCTCTTTCGAATGAGATCAACCCCAACTCTCTATGACTCCTGGGTACAAAGATATCATGTGAAGAAAAGACATGTAACTTTTGGCCAGAGAGCGAGGTGTGTCAGTCCTGGGTTGGGGCGGTTGATGGCGGACAGTTATTATTATTATTACTATTATTATTAAATGTCCCCCTACTCCCGCACCCCCCCAAGCCTGTCCCCTACTCCCGCACCCCCCCAAACTTCTCCCCTACTCCCGCACCCCCCCAAACTTCTCCCCTACTCCCGCACCCCCCCAAACTTCTCCCCTACTCCCGCACCCCGCTCCCTCAAGCCTGCCCCCTACTCCCGCACACATTAAAATCCCCAAAACCCAAGGCAGAGGTGCATCAAATGGAAAGCGAGAACATATTTGCAACACTGTCAGCCATCACGCCAAACATTTACAACACTGACTGAGTACGGCTATCCCATTGCCACTCTGCTGGCTATAGCCCAGTCCCAAAAAAATTCGCCAAAAGTGGCTATATATCCTCGGTATTGACATTTTGGTGAAGTGTGTAGCCTGGTATAGCCTATGTATGTACTGTATATGTATTTATGTATGTGCAGCCTGGTATATATATGTATGTATGTGCAGCCTGGTGTATGTAATGTATATGTATGTACAACCTGTACAGACTACTGGCTACGTTGTCAACACTGCTTACTGCTGGGTGGTGGTGGTTGGAAGGACAATAACGCTTGGCTTATATCCATAAATCCAACCATAGGATAATCTTTGAAATAGTTTCATTCTCTTTCCCAACTCATTTTACGTTGGGTACGTAATTTATTGCCTTTCGTTGTGGTTTGTAAGCACGCAAACGAAAGAATGTTAGCCGTGTTAATGACTTCTGGGTGAATTATTTAATGAATTTGGTGAGTAAACTATTCAGTGATCATTATTATCTAACTGTTGTATAGATTTTGCGAATACGGATACTCACCAAATTCATTAAATAATTCACCCAGGAGTCATTAACACGGCTAATATTCTTTCGTTTGCGAGCTTACAAACCAATACCAACCACTGTGGAATGGACCCTATGTGTGTGAAGCAGTATATATATATATATATATATATATATATATATATATATATATATATATATATATATATACTTACTTACCTTTGGCCAGCAACATCTTGACACGAGGCATACAAACCCACACCATCCACTACACTATGTGGTAAAACACCCACACACACACACATGCCAAAACCCACACCCACACATGGTAAAACACACACACCCACACATGCCAAAACACACACACCCACACACACCAAAAAAAACACACACACACATGCCAAAACATACACACCCACACCCACATGCCAAAACACACACACCCACACCCACATGCCAAAACACACACACCCACACACATGCCAAAACACACACACCCACACCCACATGCCAAAACACACACACCCACGCCAAAACACACACACCCACACCTACATGCCAAAACACACACACCCACACACACATGCCAAAACACACACACCCACACACACATGCCAAAACACACACACACACACACACATGCCAAAACACACACACACACACACACATGCCAAAACACACACACACACACACACACACATGCCAAAACACACACACCCACACATGATAAAACACACACACATGCCAAAACACACACACCCACACACACATGCCAAAACACACACCAAAACACACACACCAAAACACACACAAATTAGAGACCAGAGGACGAAACAGACGAAAACACACCCACACACATGCCAAAACACACCCACACACACATGCCAAAACACACACACCCACACACACATGCCAAAACACACACACACACACACCCACACCCACATGCCAAAACACACACACCCACACATGATAAAACACACACACATGCCAAAACACACACACATGCCAAAACACACACATGCCAAAACACACACACCCACACCCACATGCCAAAACACACACACCCACACATGCCAAAACACACACACACACATGCCAAAACACACACACCCACACACATGCCAAAACACACACACCCACACACACATGCCAAAACACACACACACACACACACATGCCAAAACACACACACCCACACATGATAAAACACACACACATGCCAAAACACACACACACACACACATGCCAAAACACACACACACACACACATGCCAAAACACACACACATGCCAAAACACACACACCCACACACACATGCCAAAACACATGCCAAAACACACACACACACACACATGCCAAAACACACACCCACACATGCCAAGGAACATCCAACCAAAAACCCCCAGTACACAATACAACAAACCAGTTTACTGAGTACAAAGGCATATAATAATAATAATGATTCCTTTCTATAGTGGTAAATAAATAATATACACAGTCCAATGAAATTCACCCATTTATTTATTATAAACATTAAGGTTATAATTCTTTTTTGGTACATTGGAGTGCCTTGATTCCTCCAGAGTATGCCAGGAAACAGGACCAGAATAGCAAAAATAATGGTGTTCTGTTGTTGCTTGGAATAGTTTGGAGGATTCAGTTGCTCCAGATTTACCAACACAAAACTTCCCCCTTAAGATGATATTCTCTTGGTGGGAAATTGGAGGACCACCCACTCACTACACTACCCACTCACTACACTACCCACTCACTCACTACACTACCCACTCACCACCCACTCACTACACTACCCACTCACTACACTACCCACTCACCACTCACTCACTACACTACCCACTCCTCCAAACTATGTCAGGAAACAAACAAATCACATCAATATTACTATAGTCAAACCAGAATATACTGAGCCCTAGGGTGGGGTCCGGATTAAGAGCGGCATTGCCAAATCATCACCAAAACAAACCCATATCGTTAAAATTTTAATGCATAAGCCAATTTGTAGTAGCTGTAAGTATTCAATATATAATACAATGTTAAAAAGAAGTATTTATAATGACGAGTTAGGTTCATTATAAGTATATTTACAACAACTCTATACAACATGTGACATGCTATTTTGTACATGTTGCCACATCTCCTGTGACAAAGGGTTGATGGCGGGTCAAGGACGTGTGTACTCATACATATCAGTCACCTGGTCATTCTCACACCAACCACTATGGACCACACACCTCCCAAGTGCGTCGGTGTTCTCCACAGCTAAGCCAAGGAAATTATTTATAATGTAAATAGATATTTCCTCCATGAGAAGGCCAATAGAGGACCCCTATTAGATCCCTCTCAGTCAGGTGCTCGTACAGCGAAGGCAACCCCATTAAATTTATCACAGAGAATGTTGGATACCATGTGGGTATGTTTTGGTGATGATTTGGCAACGCTGCTCTTAATCCTCGACCCTACCCGAAGGCTCAGTATATTCTGGTTTGACTATAGTGTTGTGGTAAATAATATACAGAGTCCAATTATAATTATATAGACTAAGATGAGATTCTCTTGGTGGTAAATTGAAGGACTACCCACTCACTACACTACCCACTCACCACCCATCCACTACCCACTCACTACACACCCATTACACTCACCACTCACCACCCATCTACTACACACCCACTACCCACTCACTACACTCACCACTCATCTACTACACACCCACTACCCACTCACCACACACTCTTCCAAACTATGTCAGGATGGTATTGCCTGGGTGACCGAAGCCGTTCCCAGGTTCTCGTGCCCCAAAATAGGGCGGGGGGATGTTGTGATGGTTTGGCCCCCATAGCTTCCTTCCTTGGGAGACATATAAGAAGAGGCTGGATGGAACCATTGTAGATACCTGTCCAGGATGTAACACAACACCACATTCTATTAAACACATTATTGAAGACTGCAACGCACACAACCACACTCGCCAACAACACAACACCTCATTCTATTAAACACATTATTGAAGACTGCAACGCACACAACCACACTCGCCAACAACACAACATACACTCTCTGAGGGCATTGTGGGAAAGCCCGGTTCAGGCCATGACCTTCCTCAGGAGCTCGGGGCTGCTAGGCCAGACACCTTGAGGAACTTCAACAACAACAACAATTACTGTACAAACTGATATTTCAAAATAACAAAACTAATAATAATAATAATGTTGTATTACAATTACTGTATATTCTGACATTTTAAAATAACAAACCTAATAATAATAATAATAATGTTGTATTACAATTACTGTATATACTGACATTTCAAAATAACAAAACTAATAATAATAATAATGTTGTATTACAATTACTGTATATTCTGACATTTCAAAATAACAAACCTAATAATAATAATAATAATGTTGTATTACAATTACTGTATATACTGACATTTCAAAATAACAAACCTAACAATAATAATAATAATAATAATATTGTATTACAATTACATAGTGTGACTTTTTCTATATGTTGTAAATCCTTGAAAACCACAACAGTGTGTGTATGAATTAGTGGCCGACAGTACAGTACTTATACCGGAAAAAAAACATATTAAAATACAATATATATATATAATATACTCACTTGACAGACATAGAAACATATTATAATATACCCACTTGACAGACATGTATATATACAGGGTGTCCGGAATTTTTTGCCCGAAAATTTGGCAAATGCATCCTTTATTAATTCTGAAAAGAAAATACACTATTGATGTGGTCTTTCTCTAGTTTAGCGGTAATTGAGACATTTAAATGTGTGACAGAACGTTAGGTAATGTACACAAAGGCAGCCCCGCGCCGCGCCCCGCAGCCCGTTGAGTTGCCAAGTCGGAATAAACGTACATTTTATTTCAAATTTTACACGTTATTCTCAAAACTGTGTTATACTTATCAATCAATAATCATTAGACAGGACATTTTTATACAAGAGTATGTCACTTGAAAACAGGGTAGGCTTCATAAAGTTCAAGAAATTTGAATAAAATAAGTAGGTTATACGGCAGATGGCACCCGAGGGGTGGAGAGATTTCCCGCCTCACCGCCTGCCACAGTCACTGCCACACCTGACACCCAGCAGCATTCTCCTGTAGCGAGGGTGGAAGGAAGAAGTATTCTACGGCGTTCTCCCAATCATTTCACTACAATGCCATTCACCTTCACCAACGCTGAGTACACAGATATGGTGCTCATCTACGGCTTTTGTGGATGGAGTGCTGAAGCATCAGTGAGGGAATACCGACGGAAATTTCCATTTTGTCACACATTTAAATGTCTCAATTACCGCTAAACTAGAGAAAAAAAAAGACCACATCAATAGTGTATTTTCTTTTCAGAATTAATAAAGGATGCATTTGCCAAATTTTCGGGCAAAAAATTCCGGACACCCTGTATATACCCTGCTTGGCCTTATAGCCGAGCCTTGGTGCCTTGTGTGGTGGTGTTGGCCTGGGGTGTTGGGTGTAGGGTGTTGGTCTGGGGTGCTGGGGGGTGCGGGAGTAGAGGAACAGGCTTGGGGGGGGTTAGGGGGTGCGGGAATAGGGAGACAGGCTTGGGGGGGGTTTTGGGGGGTGCAGGAGTAGAGGAACAGGTTTGGGGGGGTTAGGGGGGTGCAGGAATAGGGGACAGGCTTTCCCAAACCCAACTAACCCCCCCTATTAAGCCTGTCCCCTACTCCCGCACCCCCTTAAACCCCCCCCCCAAGCCTGTCCCCCTATTCCTGAACCCCACACCAAGTACTGCATCACATCACTTGTGTTTGTTACAGTAGATCTCTTGTAAATATTCATATGTCCTCCATCTTGGTGGTGTGACCTGTAAATATTGATTAATATTAGGCAATATAACAGCCAAGGTCATATGGCACCCGAGGAGGAAGAAGGAAGGTCATTGACAAGTGGGACAGTCAAGGGGGAAATTATTATGTGTTTTTGGTAAATCTGGAGCAACTGATTCCTCCAAACTATTTTTCCAAGCAGCAACAGATTATTTTTGTTCTTCTGGTCCTGCTGTTTCCTGGCATACATTGGAGGAATCAAGATGCTCCTAATGTAAATCTGGAGTAACTGAATCCTCCAAACTATTTCAAGCAACAGGACACCATTATTTTTGTTCTTCTGGTTCTGTTTCCTGACATACATTGGAGGAATCAAGACACTCCAATGTAACAAAAAAGAATAAATAAGAAATAACCTACTACAATAATATTTAATGTAATAAAAGTGAATTACCTCCTTAAGGGATCTGTGATGTAGTCAGAAGGTAAACAAGTCCTTCAAATATTACTATGAAACTCCACCTATATGGAAGGAGCTTGTTTCATTATTAGCCTCCAAACACACACACACACACACACACACATTCTCTCTCCCTAACATACACACACACACACACACACATATTTAAAGAAACATATCACTAAATTAGGAAAAGTACAAAGAGCAGCAACAAGATGGCTACCAAGTCTAAGAGAACTAAGCTATGAAGAAAGACTAAAGAAACTAAAATTACCTAAACTAGAAGAAAGACGAAAGAGAGGAGATATAATTATGGTTTACAAATGTGTCACAGAAAAAGAAAAGATAGATATAGATAACTTGTGTCAACAAGGAATACCTACAATGAGAGGACACAGTAAGAAATTAATTAAAAGAAGAGGAGATAAAGATGTACAGAAATATAGCTTTCCAAATAGAGTAATAGACGAATGGAACAAATTACCAGAAGAAGTGGTGTGTGTCAAAAACATACATACATACACACACACACACACACAAAACATACATACATACATACACACACACACACACACACCAGAAGAAGTGGTGTGTGTCAAAAACATACATAACTTTAAAGAAAAATATGATAATTGTGATTTAAAATACGGGACATTACGAGCTTGACTCAATCCTGTAAAGATACAAATAGGTAAGAACAAATAGGTAAGAACATCCATGGCACAATGTAACTCTACAAATACTTACAGTAACCTATAATAATGTGTTGTTATTGTTGTTGTTGTTGTTATAGATGGAAGGAAGTCTCATACTTGTACAACTCCAGTTATTCCAAAACTCTGTAACAAAATACAACCAAATTAGTTTATAATTCTTACAAAACCTAATAATTATACAATTTATAATTTTTAACAAAACCTAATAATTATAAAACCTAATACATACACAGGTGGAAATGAAGCCAACTTATAAAAATAATAATAATAACAATAATAATAATAAAAATAATAATTAAAATAGTATTAATAATAATATTAATAATAATAATATTAATAATAATAATAATAATAATAATATTAATAATAATCATAATAATAATAATAATAATAATAATATTGATGATGATAATAATAATATCAAAGAAGGTACAGGACAGGAGACAGACAGACAGGTGTGTGTGTGTGTGTGTGTGTGTGTGTGTGTGTGTGTGTGTGTGTGTGTGTGTGTGTGTGTGTGTAACAGAGAGAGAGAGAAACAGCTGTCTCACCTTATATAGAAAGTGTGAAAGAAGATGCATAGAGAAAGAGAAAAGGTAAGACTATGTAACTGCAATACAACATTATTATTATTAGGTTTGTTGTTTTGTAATCATAATCACTTGGTAAACTATTCATTACAGTACATTCACAATAATCAATAACTTCTCTTTCCATATAACCTGTGTAAGAATTTCTGTGGCAAACTGTATCTGGGTTCATTCCACAATGGTATTGGTTTGTAAGCTTCCCAACCAACCACACTTCATTATTTTAGGGCCGATTCCACAGTGGTATTGGTTTGTAAGCTTCCCAACCAACCACACTTGTAAGCCTTCATTATTTTTCAAAAAATCTATCCAACAGTTAGATAATGATGATCACAAAATTCATTAAATAATTCACCCAGAAGTCATTTACACGGCTAACATTCTTTCGTTTGCGTGCTTACAAACCAATACCAACCACTGTGGAATCGACCCTAAGTAAGGCTTGTATGCAAAATACAAAATTAAATACAAAAAATGCAGGGAGGAAGGTAGGTTTAGCTTTGATGTAAAATTATTTCAGGAGAGATTCTCTTGTTGGTTAATTGGAAGGCTACTGATTATTATTATTATTATTATTATTATTATTATTATTATTATTATTATTATTATTATTATGATAATACTACTACTAATAATAATAATAATAATCACACACCTCCCAATTCACCAACAAAATAATATCACCTTTAAGTTGGAAGTACACTGTTGGTAAATCTGGAGCAAATTATTCCTCCAAGCTATTTTTCCAAACAACAGAACACCATTATTATTTTTGTCCATCTGGTCCTGTTTCCTGGCATACTTTGGAGGAATCAAGGCACTCCAATGTAATGGTAAGAGAACTGTGTAAGGCTTCATTATTTTAGGGTTGATTCCACAGTGGTATTGGTTCGTTAGCTTCCCAACTAACCACACTTGTAAGGCTTCATTATTTTCCAAAAGCTGAGTATCCACATTCACAAAATCTATCCAACAGTTAGATAATAATAAAAATAATAATGATCACTGTATAGTTTACTCACCAAAGTCATTAAGTAATTCACCCAGAAGTCATTTACACAGCTTAACATTCTTTCGTTTGCGTGCATACAAACCAATACCAACCACTGTGGAATCGACCCTAACACACACACATTCTCTCTCTAACGCACACACACACACACCTATATGGAGGGAGGTTGTAGAAGTAGAGGAAGAGGCAACATAGTAAACAGAACTGAGAAGAGTGTACAACAAAATTCTGTTGACAGATATGGTAACATTAGAAAATGTTATGTGTGTGGATCAGAGTACCATTTGTCTCCAGCATGTCCTAAAAATACAAATATTTATGTGAACAGTGCAGGTGAGGAAGGTAAGAAAGAGGTAGAGACATATGCTGTTGTTGAAAGCCCCGGCACGATGTCTGTACTTATGACAGAGACTATTTATTATGCTGTCCTTGACACAGCCTGCAGCTCTACAGTGTGTGGTGTTGATTGGTTGACAACGTATATACAGACTTTATCAGAAGAGGAAAAGTCAAGTATACAAGAGGAAAACAGTGAAGCAACATTTAGATTTGGTGACGGAAATGTGTACAGGTCTACAAAGGTGAAATTTCCAGTGAACATGATAGGTGACAGGGCTTATGTAATAGCTGATGTGGTAGACTGTTCTATTCCCCTTCTGTTCAGCAAGAAATCAATGAAGAAAGCACAAATGAAACTAGACCTGGAAAATGACATTGCTGTGATACATGGAAAAAGGGTAAAGTTAAGGTGCACTTCTTCAGGACACTATTGTCTCCTGCTAAGGGATGAGAAGGAAGTTTGGAAGAAAACAGAAGAAATAATGCTGACATTGGGCAGTGATGAAAAGGAAAAGAAAAAGAAGATAGAAAAACTGCACCAACAATTTGGTCATCCCACATGTAGGAGGTTAATTCAGCTATTGAAAGATGGAGGCATTGATGATGAGATGTGCTTTGGTCATGCTGAGGAGGTGTCAAATAGCTGTGAAATATGTGTGAAGTACAAGAAAACACCATCAACACCAGTTGTGAGTGTGACTATGGCAAAGGAGTTCAACCAAGTTGTAGCAATAGATCTAAAGGAGTATAAGAAGGGTGACACATATTTCCTTCATATGGTAGATATGGCTACAAGGTTCTCAAAATCATGTGTGACAAAAAGTAAAGAACCTAAGGAGATTGTTGAAAAAGTCATTGAAACATGGTTGGGAACTGGTTTAGGAGCTCCTGTAAAGTTTTTGTGTGATAATGGTGGGGAGTTTGCCAACACCACATTCCTTGATATGTGTGAAAATATGAACATTCAAGTGATGCATACACCAGCATATTCACCCTTCAGTAATGGCCTGTGTGAACATAACCATGCAGTAATAGATGAAATGGTGGCAAAAATAATAACAGAGCAACCAAAATTGTCATTAAGAGTGGCCTTAGCTTGGGCAGTTAATGCAAAGAACTGTCCGAGACATCAAACAAAAGAAGTTAAAACTGAGAAGAAAGAGATTGAAAAAGTTATAAATCCAGTTGAAAATCCTGTAGAAAGTTATGACAAAGAAGAATAATATCACAGTATAGTTGAGGATACACATGAAGACAGTGTGAGAGTCAAAAGTATCCCAAAGATTGGACAGAAAGTAAAGTTCCTTTCAAAAGAGTCAGATGAGTGGTAGACAGTAACTATGCATAGTCGTGCTGGAAAATCTACAGGAAAATACAGTAATTGGAGGAACATTAAATATGAGGATGGAAGCTTATCAGCCCTTGACTGGAACAGAGATGTAGAAAAGTGGATACCTATATTAGAAGAGAATGGAGTGCAGGAACCCAGTGAAATAGTAATGGCTTGTGAAAACATGGAGAATTAAGAACTTGACAAGGCAAAACAAGAAGTATTGAGAAGTTGGAAGAATTTTGGTGTGTATGAGGAAGTTACAAACATGGGTCAAAATGCACTCTCAGTTCGATGGGTAGTAACTGAAAAAGAAAATGAGGATGGAAAAAAGAAAATTAAAGCAAGATTGGTTGCTAGAGGTTTTGAGGAAAAAGAAGAAGTTCAGTCAGATTCTCCCACTGTTAGTAAAGAAATGTTGAGGTCTTTTGTTGCAATACTGTCTTCTAAAAAGTGGGGAGTGAACTCAATTGACATTAAGGCTGCATTCCTACAGAGACAACGGTTTGAGCGTGATGTGTATCTTCCTCCTACTGAGGCAGGTTGTGATAGTACTGTTCTGTGGAAATTACAAAAATGTGTATATGGCCTCAATGATGCAGCTAGGAGGTGGTATCTTACAGTGAAAACCTTCATGTTGAAGATGGGATGTACTCAGGTAAAAACTGACCCTGCAGCATTCTATTGGTATGATGATGGAGAGTTGTGTGGTATGTTTTGGATGCATGTAGATCACTTCTTGTGGGGAGGAACAGAGAGATTTGAAAATGTTGTCATTGCCAAAATAAGAAGTCAGTTTCAGGTTAAGGAACAAAATAAAGAAATTTTCAAATATATTGGACTAAGTACTGTACAGAATGATCAGTGTCAAAATTCATCAGAATGACTACTGTAAACTTTTGGAAGCTGTAAATGTAAGTGCTGTGAGAGGACTAAATAAGAGGTTGGAATGTAATGTAGAAGAAAAGGAGAGTTTCAGGAGTTTGGTGGGCCAACTAGGCTGGTTATGTACCAATTCAAGGCCTGATCTGTCATATGATGTGTGTCACGAGTCAGACATAATACTCGTGACGTAATTTGAATTACAGAGAGTTGGAAATTTCCATACTGGAGAATGTTCTAGAGTAGGGGAATATTCCCTGGGACAAAGGAGACAGGAGTGGGTTCATGTAGGGTGCAGCTAGTCTTAATCCGCAGGTAGTATTAAAAATAGACCAGGTAGAAAAAGGGTCATGGTTCAACTGAATTTGCCACATTCAGTCATATAGGTGTTCGTACATTAAGTACAACTTGTATTAATAATTATGCTACCTGGGTAACTTATGGTATTGTAAATGATCGTGAAGTGGAGGGGAATTATCGGGAATTATTAGCACGCCATAGGTAAATTGCAATTGCATGTATAACTCAGTATAAGTGGGTACAATGTAATCGTAGCCAGTTAGGACAAACGAACACAGATAGGAGGAGGAGTCAGTAGAAATTTTGAACTTCCAGCCTCCAGTCAATTTTGGAAATATAGGTCAGTTGGAACAAGACACTTGAAGGAAGGACACACTCGTTCGTCAGCTTCCCTTGCCTGAATTACCTCCACGTGCAGTGGGGAGGGATCAACGTAGACGCCGAATTCGTTGTATATTACACGATTTCACAAGGCTTTACAGTTGTATACTGACTAGTTGCATTGACGCTGGTTCAGTAACTAAATTAGGTGAGGGGGAAGCTGGAGCTTTGAAGAAAAATTACGAGTGTGTTGTGAGACTCTAAATTATTCCCAAGTGTGAGACATTAAGAAATATTCCAACTCGCGTAACAATTGATAGAATTACTACAAGTGTTAACGTAACCTAGACTATCGTCACGTATACGAACGAGACGTAGCGAGTAGCTAGTTAGCGTGGCGTGAGTGTGTGTGTGTGTGTGAAATTAATTTATTCATGTTGGCATACTGGAGTTGAATAAATATAGAAATTTGCAATTGGTTGTTTAAATGCACCAGTAGATTTGTTATCTATATAAATACATATATATCGGGAAGAACCCTTAACATAAATTATTATGTGCGTGGTGCTTGAGGCCTAAAAACGGGGAGTTAACCCTGAGTACTCTCTTCGCTGCAGCCAACCAACGAAGATCATAAATTAACCGGGCAAGGTAAGTTGTAATTGCCATATTATAAATTACATTATCTAATCATTCTCACATCACCGTCACATATTGGCGCCCGAACAGGGACCTGAGCGTTGTATTAACTCCAGTCACACACGCGCACACTTTCACGAGTAGATAGTCATAACTGTCCAGAAATTAAGGCAACAGAAACGATAGAAAATAAATTAAAAATGTCTACCGTACAAGAATTATTGGGAGAGGCTCAACTATTGGGAATTGAAGGTAAGGCCGAAATTCAAGTGTACGTTAAGACCCGCCAAGAAGAAGAAAGGCTTGAAAGGGCGGCCATAAGAGAAAATGAAAGAGAACAGAGAGAGCAAGAAAAATTGAAATGGGAACATGAAAAGGAAGTATTGGAACTGCAAGTACGTGCGAGTGAAAATCAAAGTGCGAGTGGAAGTAATGTCACAAGCTCAACCACCGTGACCCCAAGGTTACAACTGTCAAAATACGTAGAGGGAGACGATATCGAGCCGTTTATTGAGCGATTTGAAATGGTTGCAGACACTTATAGATTAGATGATGATATAAAGAAGCTCGAGTTCATTAATTTATTCGATGGAAAAGCACTTAGTATTCTCCACCGACTCGACAGTACCGCCAGAGATTATGAGAACATGAAAAAGGCTTTATTACAGGCGTACGGGTTGACGGTCGATGACGCTAGGAATCAGTTCTGGCGTGCATCCTTACAGGATAAGGAGACTGTTGCACAGTTTAGTGCACGTCTGACCAGTTACCTGGATCAGTGGTTGGAGAAGGCCGAAACACCTAAGACGTTGGAGGGGGTAAAAGACTTGTTGCTTCGTACACAGTTGGAGAAGTCTTGTCCTCCAGAATTGTCGGCTCAGCTGAAAACCAACAAGGTGAAAATGTTGCAAACGATGGTGGATATGTCGGACGCACATTTTACCGCGTATGGTTACCACACGCGGATTCAGCTTAATAAGAAAATTAATCAGTCGGATAAGCCTTCTCAGAACTCTGCTGTTTCATATAACCAGTCGAGTAAATATCAGTCAAAGCAGCAGAGTCAAATTGTTCGTCTGCAACCTAACCCTCATTTTAATCATACCCAGAAACAAGGTAATAATAATCACTATTCGCAGCAGTCCAATCAGTACCGTTACCAAGGAAAAAGTAACTGGAAAAATAGTAATAACCACGGTGGAAATAAAGGTTATTATCAGCGATCGGCAGCTGCAACACAGGGTGAACCACAGTATTCACCTGTGGCGGTTCAACCTAGTGTAGAACCGCGAGTGCCTCAGTCGGTTCACGAACCTCATCAATTGTGACTAAACGCGACAGGAGTCTCGAAAGGTAAGTCTGGTTTCCATATTTGTCCGGGAATTGTTAACGGGATATCTGTTGAAGTCTTTCGAGATAATGGGTCATCGGGGTGTTGTGTCGCTGATGGTTTAGTTGCTTCTAATGATTTTACAGGGGAGCAGGTAACTATCACTATGATTGATGGTACCAGGAGGCTCTATCCTCTTGCTAAAGTTGCAGTGGAGAGTCCATTTTATACAGGCCAGGTAATTGCAGCAGTCATGCAAAATCCTGTGTCAGATTTGGTAATAGGGAATATACCAGGGGTTAAGAATGCGTGTTCAGTGGAAATTTCCACACAGACTGGTGCAGCTGCTGTAACCAGGGGTATGACGCATGCGAAGAAAACAGTTGTTCCACTTCAAGTGACAACTGCCGCCGACCTCGTAAATTGCGAGGATGTAATTGCTGAGCAAGCAAGTGACCCTTCATTGGCACTTGTTCGCAAGCAGGCACTTGAGGGTGAGAGTAGAGATCGACAGGGTATTGTAACCAGTTACGTCAGGAGGAGAAACAGGTTTTACCGACGTACAGTAAACCCCGATGGGGAAGAGAGGGTTCAGTTTCTCGTACCAGAGAAATACCGACAGGCTGTGTTCAACCTGGGTCATCATGCTATATTAGGGGGTCATATGGGGATGAGGAAAACAGTTGATAGGATTCAGTCTCATTTCTATTGGCCAGGTATGGGGAGAGAGATAGGGAGAATGTTGAGGTCATGTGACGTTTGTCAGAAAACGTGTGACAGGGGTCGGGTGAAGCCCGCCCCTCTAAAACCTCTACCGCTTATCTCAGAATCATTTGAGAGAGTAGCGGTTGATATTGTTGGACCGATTATTCCGAGGGCTACGGACGGTGCCAAGTATATTCTTACCTGTGTTGATTTCGCGACCAGATGGCCTGAAGCAGTGCCTCTGCGTGATATTGAAGCCACTACAGTGGCTGAAGCCTTGTTGGATATATTCTGTCGTGTCGGCATACCAAAGCAGGTATTGTCCGACCGAGGCAGTCAATTTACCTCCGCGATGATGGAGGAATTGTGGAGATTACTCTCAGTTAAAGGGTTGAGGACAACACCTTATCATCCAATGTGTAATGGGTTGTGTGAGAGGTTTAATGGTACTCTCAAGAAAATGTTGAGGAGGATGGCAGTAGAACAACCTAGGGAGTGGTCCAGGTATATCTCGCCACTACTGTTCGCGTATCGCGAAGCACCTCAGGCATCGTTGCAATTTAGTCCATTCGAGTTAGTGTATGGTAAACCTGCTCGAGGACCACTTCAGGTTCTACGTGAACTTTGGGACGATGAGGAATCGGATCCCGTGGTGAAAACCACTTATTCTTATGTAATTGATTTGGCAGAACGATTACAGCAAACCTGCGAGATTGCAAAGCAGGAGTTATCTAAAGCAAAGGAGATTCAGAAGTCCTACTATGATAGGAAAACTAAGCTCCGAACGCTACAGGTAGGGGGGAAGTGTCTCGTTCTGTTACCAACAGCTCATAATAAGTTGTTGGCTCAGTGGAAGGGTCCCTTTGAAGTAGTTAAGAAGGTGAATGACCTTAACTACATAGTTAAAATCAAAGGTGAAGCCAAGCGGTTCCATATTAATATGCTTAAGGAATATTACACCACCCAACAGGGGTGTACTTCCATTGTTACCACATTTGGGGCAGGCTGTTGTAACATCACCTCAGAACAGAGGGAAGTGTTAAGTCTAGTCCGTGGTCATTTTTCCCCAGCAGTAGACATGGTTAGCGCTGCTGTGGTAATTCCCGAGGGTGACGAGGGATATACTCCTCAGACGGCTGAAGCTCGTCAAGGTGAGACAGTGGCTGAGGTCTCCGTTTCGGAGAATTTAAGACCAGACCAGATTGCAAGAGTCAATGCGGTACTGGCAAAATATTCACGTGTGTTCTCTGACAGGCCTGCTGTTGCTAACGTAGCCTGTCACGAGATACAGCTTACGAGCGACACACCAGTGAGGGTGAAACCATATACTATTCCTGTACGGCTGATTGATACAGTACGTAAGGAAATTAATGACATGGAAGCAGCTGGTATTATTGAAAGGTCGGACTCGTCTTATTCCAGCCCTATTGTTGTGGTTCGGAAGAAGGACGGTGGGGTACGCATTTGTGGGGATTACCGGCGTGTCAACGCTGTCACTAGGGTCGATGCAGAACCCATGTGTGATCAGCAAGAGATTTTTGCTAGGATTAGCAATTCTCAGGTGTTCTCTAAGATGGATTTGGCTAAGGGTTTCTTTCAGATACCACTGGAGAAACGAAGTCGTCTCCTCACGGCTATATCCACGCCAAATGGGCTGTATCATTTCAAGGTACTACCTTTTGGTCTCACTAATTCTCCCGCCGTGTTTAATCGTGTCATGCGTCAAGTATTACATGGCATTAAAGGGGTTGAAGCTTTTGTTGACGATGTTCTCGTGCACTCAACCACGTTTGAGGAGCACATTGTGATATTGCAAGCTGTCTTGCAACGACTGCAGGAATATAACATGACAGTCAAACCATCTAAGTGTGAATTGTTTCAGAAGGAGGTACAATTTTTGGGTCACACTGTAGGTGGGGGACGTTGTGGGTGCCAGAATGACAAGATAAAGAAAATTAAGGATGCGTCACGACCCGTTACAAAGAAACAGGTGCGTTCATTCTTGGGTCTTACAGGTTATTACCGTAAGTTTATCCCAAACTTTTCTGTCATTGCACATCCACTTAGTGAGCTCTTAAGGAAGAATGCTCCTAATAAAGTCTCATGGGGGTCAGAACAAGAAGAAGCATTCGTTTCACTTAAGAATCTTCTTTGCAAGGAACCAATCTTGCAGTTGCCTGACAACCAACGGCCATTTATACTTAGGACTGATGCTTCTCAGTATGGTCTTGGTGCAGTCCTATTCCAGGAGAAGGATGGGGAATTATTCCCTGTTGCATATCACAGTCGTAAACTGAAGTCTGCTGAAGAAAATTACAGTACAGTGGAAAAGGAACTTCTGGCAGTAGTAGAAGGTATTAAGAAATACTACTACTATCTGTATGGTGATAATTTTGTGTTAGAAACTGATCATATGCCTCTGGAGAGTTTGCGTACATCAAAGAACGCCAACGCACGACTTATGCGCTGGGCCCTCTATCTGCAACAGTTCAACTTCACTGTGCGATACATAAAGGGAAGTGCTAATGTCGGGGCAGACCTTATGTCACGATTGCTCGTTAATTAGTGTTAACCGAGTAAATATTCATGCGAAGATCGACCGGCAGAAGTATCCTCCGGGTCGAATTGCTCGTTAATGGTTACCTCTCCGAGCGCAACGAGCACGAGTCTTATGCGACTCAGATCAAGGGGGTTCCTAGGGTGTTGGGAAAATCCGATGTTCTATGTATTGTATTTTGTGCAACTTATCCAAGACACGGACTCTAGCGGTTTACTCTGGTCCAAGGCTCGGATAATTTACTAACAATATATTGCCTTCCAGAATTATTATTGCAGTATTTTGTGTAACCTTATCCAAGACACAGATTCTAGCGGTTTACTCTGATCCCAGGCTCGGATAATTACTAATATATGTATTGCCTTCCAGAGATATTATTGCATTTTTCTTACATATTATGTAACAAATACACAATGCATTACATACACCACACTTATATATTGCTTAAATGTGTACAAATTGTACTGAGCAGAAATTACCAGGTACATTCATTCTTGTCTCGGAGTTTCTTCCTAAGATTGAAAAGCTAAAGTAACTGTTGGGAGTTTTCCACTCATTGGCAAAAATGAACACGTAACTGGTGATAGTAATTGACACATACAAGAATAAGTGAAGTGTGGATGAATTGTTATTGTAAAGTTATACATGCAAGGGCGTTGTTACCACTTCACGAATCTATTAAACATTGCATAGAGCAATGTCTCTTTGTGTGGGCGAATGTCACGAGTCAGACATAATACTCGTGACGTAATTTGAATTACAGAGAGTTGGAAATTTCCATACTGGAGAATGTTCTAGAGTAGGGGAATATTCCCTGGGACAAAGGAGACAGGAGTGGGTTCATGTAGGGTGCAGCTAGTCTTAATCCGCAGGTAGTATTAAAAATAGACCAGGTAGAAAAAGGGTCATGGTTCAACTGAATTTGCCACATTCAGTCATATAGGTGTTCGTACATTAAGTACAACTTGTATTAATAATTATGCTACCTGGGTAACTTATGGTATTGTAAATGATCGTGAAGTGGAGGGGAATTATCGGGAATTATTAGCACGCCATAGGTAAATTGCAATTGCATGTATAACTCAGTATAAGTGGGTACAATGTAATCGTAGCCAGTTAGGACAAACGAACACAGATAGGAGGAGGAGTCAGTAGAAATTTTGAACTTCCAGCCTCCAGTCAATTTTGGAAATATAGGTCAGTTGGAACAAGACACTTGAAGGAAGGACACACTCGTTCGTCAGCTTCCCTTGCCTGAATTACCTCCACGTGCAGTGGGGAGGGATCAACGTAGACGCCGAATTCGTTGTATATTACACGATTTCACAAGGCTTTACAGTTGTATACTGACTAGTTGCATTGACGCTGGTTCAGTAACTAAATTAGGTGAGGGGGAAGCTGGAGCTTTGAAGAAAAATTACGAGTGTGTTGTGAGACTCTAAATTATTCCCAAGTGTGAGACATTAAGAAATATTCCAACTCGCGTAACAATTGATAGAATTACTACAAGTGTTAACGTAACCTAGACTATCGTCACGTATACGAACGAGACGTAGCGAGTAGCTAGTTAGCGTGGCGTGAGTGTGTGTGTGTGTGTGAAATTAATTTATTCATGTTGGCATACTGGAGTTGAATAAATATAGAAATTTGCAATTGGTTGTTTAAATGCACCAGTAGATTTGTTATCTATATAAATACATATATATCGGGAAGAACCCTTAACATAAATTATTATGTGCGTGGTGCTTGAGGCCTAAAAACGGGGAGTTAACCCTGAGTACTCTCTTCGCTGCAGCCAACCAACGAAGATCATAAATTAACCGGGCAAGGTAAGTTGTAATTGCCATATTATAAATTACATTATCTAATCATTCTCACATCACCGTCACAATGTGTTAGAACTTAGCTGCAAAGTAAATCATCCTAAAGTAGGAGATTTGATCGAGGCAAATAAATGTCTAAGAAAAGCCTGTACTTTTGAAAATTCAATGTACTTTCCAGAAGTTGGTGATACCTCTAGTTGTAAGTTAGTTGTGTACAGTGATGCTTCTTATGCTGCTCTCCCAGATGGATCTAGTAGTGATGGGGGCTTTGTGATTTTCCTTGTAGGAGAAAATGGAAATAGTTGTCCTTTGTATTGGGAAGCAAAGAGGATGAGAAGAGTTGTGAAGAGCACCCTTGCAGCTGAAACTCTAGCAGCTACTGAGGCAGTAGATATGGACTATTATCTTGGAAATATTTTGTCTCAGATATTGTATGATAATGAAAGAAGGTTGCCTGTACAACTTTATGTAGATAACCATTCACTTTATGATAATGTGTACTCTGTGAAAAATGTTTCAGAGAAGAGATTAAGAATTGACATAGCTATTCTCAAAGAAATGGTTCAGAGTGGAGAGTTGAAAGTGTTTTGGTTAGAGTCAAAGACACAATTGGTTGATGTGTTAACAAAGAAAGGAGTTAATTCTTTGAAGATAGCTTGTGTTTTTTAAAATGGATGTTTGGGATTGTAAGCTAACAAATCAACTGAAATATATTAATTTCGTAAAAGGAACAATAATTTTTATGTTCTATTTGCCGATAAGTTTTTTATTTTTATACTGTTGTCATCTATTTGAGCTGCATGGGCAGTTATCATTAGTTTGAATATATTTCTATTTTATTTAGAAGAGAGGGAATATGTTAACTATGTTCAATTTGTGTGAGATATTACGCTCCGAGCTTCACGAATGTCATTTGTTTTGTTGTTTATGTTTTGGAGATGTGTGAGAGTGAGTGGGGATGGCTGGCACTGGCTGCTACGTTCCATGTGTGTTGCCTACACAATTAAAGTTAATTTCCTTGCTCCTGTGCCTCTGCTTTATCCTGCCATACGTATCTACCAGCTCAACATGTCTGTCCAGGATGTAACACAACACTACATTCTATTAAACACATTATGGAAGACTGTAATACACACAAACACACTCACCAACAACACCCCATTCTATTAAACACATTATGGAAGACTGTAATACACACAACCACACTCACCAACAACACCCCATTCTATTAAACACATTATGGAAGACTGTAATACACACAAACACACTCACCAATAACACAATATACACTCTGTGAGGGCACTGTGGGAAAGCCTGGTTCAGGCCATGACCTTCCTCAGGAACTCAGGGCTGCTGGGCCAGACACCTTGACAAACTTCAACAACAACAACCTGTAAACAAAGTGTTCCTTTAATATCAACAACGTTATTTCATTAACTCTTGAGTCAGTAATTGTATCATGTGGTTCACAAATGGGTTTTAGGTTTTCAACAGAACCTTTCTCTGTGTGGTACATTTGTCATCATGATGGAGTATGTCATTCAAAAGAAAGATTTAAGATATTTGAAATGAGCAACAAATGTACAGATGAACTGACCTTATGTCTTAATAACATCCTAATAAATGAAATCAAGTTAGAAAGCTGGAGGAGCACCAATACAATCCTCATACCAAAAGTAAAGAAGCCAAAGGTTGAACACCTACCACCAATCCCCCTTGCTAATGCCTTGTACAAAATCTTTAAGGGCAGACTCAAAACAAAAATAGAAGACCACCTCAAAACTACACAAGGAAGAAGTGACCTGCAAGTAAGTTACACAGAAAACCAAAGGATCTCCCACAATCTATACATACTGAGATACTGTATAGTGGAAAGTTATAGGAACAAGAAGTCTCTCATAGTGCTGTCTGTGGATTTCAAGAAAGCTTTTGACAGTATACACAGAGCAAAGCTGATAACAACTCTAATGAACTACAGCATGCACCCTAAGACTACAGTACTTCTGAACGGAGAAAAGCTGGCTGAGGTTGACATAACCAGTGGGATCAAACAAAGGTGTAATGGGTCCACAGTGCTTTTCTTACTGATAACCTACGTCATCATTCAGAGGTTACAAGAGGACAAGGCAGGTTTCAAGGGACACTTCAACATGCCAGTACTCTTCTATGCAGACCATGGACTAGTACTCAGAACAACTCTGGAGGAGGCAAAACAAATTACTCAGAAAACAACAGAGGTTGCTAATGAATGCGGTCTATCCATTAATAAAGAAAAGAGCAAATTCATTATATTCAATATGAAAGAAACACCACAACAAATAGAATGATTTGATGTCTATGAGGAGATAACATACCTGGCTGTTAAAATTACTAACAAAAGACTTTGCTTCAAGGAGCTTATTAAAGAAATAATTAACAAAGCAAACAGATTGGCAAACATAGCCTTCAGTGTAATGGAGAAAAGCTGTAACAGTCTGTTAATTGGCAACACCTTCTGGAAGGGACTTGTGATGCCATCTTTTCTGTATGTCTCTGAGATCATCCACTTCAACAAAGACAACCTTAACAAACTCCAGAAAATAGAGAATAAAGTCTATAGAGTAATTCTAAAGGTACCTGGATACACTGCAACAGAAGCCTTCACAAGTAAAGCAAGAGATGTAAAATCCAAAATGTTCTTGGCTAGGTATGCCCTACAACACAACAGAAATGACCTTATCGGTAAGGAAATCTTCCGAGCAAAATTCCAAGAAGGTAAGAATAAGTGGATATTAAAACTAAAGGATTATATGAAAATGGTAACATCAACCTCAGACAGTTGAAAGTGTTAAGGACAGATAAGATACAAAACAGAATAGAAAAATAGGACACAGAATACTGAAGAAGCAACATGTAAGAGAAGTCCAACCTGGAAATATATAGAAACTATAAAAGAACGATACTGTAAGAAAAGTGGATTGATAACAGTGTGGTCAGTATGCTGTTAAGGGAGTGTGGGAATAGGGGGACAGGGTTAGGGGGGTTTTGGAGTGGTGTGGGAGTAGGGGGACAGGCTTGGGGGGGGGGGGGTAGGGGTGTGTGAGAATAAGGGACAGGCTTTCTACCCACCCCAAGCCTGTCCCCCTATTCCCGCACCCCCCCAAGCCTGTCCCCCTATTCCCGCACCCCCCCAAGCCTGTCCCCCTATTCCCGCACCCCCCCAAGCCTGTCCCCCTATTCCCGCACCCCCCCAAGCCTGTCCCCTACTCCCGCACCCCCTTAAAGAAAAACTGACACACCAGTGAAAAAATAAATAACATTGGGAGTGGAAACAAAGACATATCCCAATTGCCAACCTTACTACTAGACTAGACTGGACCTAACCCAGTATGTAACCTACACCTTTATGCTACAATGGGTCAAAAATATTTAATTCCTTACCTATATATATATAAGGCACCTCAACTATCAAGTAAGTAAGTACATACATACCTATGTACAACACTGGAGGGTGGTGTTTTCACTGGGTGCTTGTGTGTTTGTGTGTGTCTTAGGTCAGGTGTGGATATACTCTGCTTCAGTCCAACATTCTGTAATAATAATAATAATAATAATAATGATGATGATCATGATAATAATGATCATGATAATAATGATAATAGTAATAGTAATAATAATAATGATGGTGGTAGTTGTAATAATAATAATAATAATAATAATAATAATAATAATAATGATGATAATACTGGTAATGTTAATAATAATAGTAATAATAATAATAATGATGGTGGTAATTATAATAATAATAATAATGATGATAATAATAGTAGTAGTAGTAATAGGAATAGTGGTAATAATAGCAGTGATAGTAATAATAATAATAAATATAATAATGATAGTGGTAGTAGTTATAGTAATAATAATAATAATGGTGGTAATTTTAATATTAATAATAATAAGAGTAGTAGTAGTAGTGATAGTCTTACAAGTGGTAATTGATTTGTCTGTATAATTTAATTATTTTTCTTGTTCTCGTAATTTTTTAAATCTTATTCTTTGTTCTTCAAACTTCTGACTTCTGTAATAATAATAATAATAATAATAATAATAATAATAATAATAATAATAATAATAATAATAATAATAATAATAATAATAACAATAATAATAATAATAACAATAATAATAATAATAACAATAATAATAATATTAACAATAATAATATTAACAATAATAATAATATTAACAATAATAATAATAATAATAATAGTAATAATAACCTTTTTGTTTTAGTCTTAAGTAGCCCCTGGCTAGTACAGTGATAACGTTCCTGCCTGGCATCCGTGAGGTGGGCACATCGAGCCTCGCCCAGGCCCGAGAGTTTAAAACTGTTTACTGGGGGGTTACTGCCATGGCTGGGCACCATGGTGGGCAGTTGGGCTGGCCTGGCTGACATTCAGGAGAGTGTCTCATCAGAGATAGATACCAGAACTAAAACCCTGCAACTTTAACTTCATTAATAACAACTTCAATATCCAGGCCATTATTATTATTAGGATTATTATTGGCAGCCATCTTGGATTAATTAACATTAAATAATCCCTCTATGTTAACCCTCTTTTGAAATATGTAAATCCTTCTATGTTGTTAATAATAATATTTCTATGTTAATCCCTTTTGGTGTAAATCCTTGTGTGTTAATCCCCCTTTGTAAATCCTCTTCTGAAATATGTAGATCCTTCTATGTTAATAATAATATTAATTTATCCTTCTATGTTAATCCCTTGGTGGAAATCCTTGGTATTTATTGAAAGAATTACCATTTTGTAGCAGTGTTGCCAGATCCGGCTAGGTCCCAGTATTTTGCCCCGGTTATTTCCTGTACTTTACCACGGTTATTTCCCGGTAGTTTGCCCAGGTTATTTCCCGGTAGTTTGCCCAGGTTAGGTCCCGGTAGTTTGCCCAGGTTAGGTCCCGGTAGTTTGCCCAGGTTAGGTCCCGGTAGTCTGCCCAGGTTAGGTCCCGGTAGTTTGCCCAGGTTAGGTCCCGGTAGTTTGCCCAGGTTAGGTCCCGGTAGTCTGCCCAGGTTAGGTCCCGGTAGTCTGCCCAGGTTAGGTCCCGGTAGTCTGCCCAGGTTAGGTCCCGGTAGTCTGCCCAGGTTAGGTCCCGGTAGTCTGCCCAGGTTAGGTCCCGGTAGTCTGCCCAGGTTAGGTCCCGGTAGTCTGCCCAGGTTAGGTCCCGGTAGTCTGCCCAGGTTAGGTCCCGGTAGTCTGCCCAGGTTAGGTCCCGGTAGTCTGCCCAGGTTAGGTCCCGGTAGTCTGCCCAGGTTAGGTCCCGGTAGTCTGCCCAGGTTAGGTCCCGGTAGTCTGCCCAGGTTAGGTCCCGGTAGTCTGCCCAGGTTAGGTCCCGGTAGTTTGCCCAGGTTAGTTACCGGTAGTTTACCCAGGTTAGTTACCGGTAGTTTGCCCAGGTTAGGTCCCGGTAGGTTAGGTTAGGGTTAGGGTTAGGGTTAGGGTTAGGGTTAGGGTTAGGGTTAGGGTTAGGGTTAGGGTTAGGGTTAGGGTTAGGGTTAGGGTTAGGGTTAGGGTTAGGGTTAGGGTTAGGGTTAGGGTTAGGGTTAGGGTTAGGGTTAGGGTTAGGGTAGGTTAGGGTAGGTTAGGTTAGGTTAGGTTAGGTTAGGTTAGGTTAGGTTAGGTTAGGTTAGGTTAGGTTAGGTTAGGTTAGGTTAGGTTAGGTCAGGCTAATTTCAAAATGCCCCATTTGAATATGACCTATCTTGGAAATGGAGCACTTGCGGAAGAAATGCCATAGAAGAAAATAGTCTTAGAATGGTCTAAGTAAGTGGGTAATGAAGGTAGAAAAATCGTACACAATAACAGTAATTCTTTCAATATTTACCAAATCCTTCTATGCGAATCCTTCTTGGTGTAAATCCTTCTTCTGTAATCCCACTTCTGAAATAAATAAATTTAATTAATACCGTATATTTCTTGTTAAATCCCTATCAATAAATCCCCTTATTTCTCCAACTTACCCTTATTTACGGCCTTTAATAAGTTACTATATACCCTTAACTAACCCTTAGAATAACCGAGCCCTTAGAAGACCTTTAAATGCCCTTAAAATAATAATAAATAAAATAATTCTAATATTCATCGTAACACAATTTACTACCCAACCTTATTAAACCTTGAAAAATCCCTTATTTAATGTTACCCTTACTGACGGCCCTTAATAATTTACTATAAATCCTTAACTAACCCTTAGAATAACCCTGAGCCCTTAGAAAACCCTTAAATGCCCTTAAAATTCAAATAAATACCAAAATATTCCTCGGCAGCCATCCACTCCTTCATATTAAAAACACTAAACAATTAGTCAGTGTTGCCAGATGGCTTTGTTGTCGTCAGTGTTGCCAATAGTATGTTTATTATAGCCAAGTCGAGGTGAGCTATAAATAAACACACACACACACACACACACAATAATAATAATAATAATAAATAATAATAATAACCTTCACCCAGAAGTCATTTACACGACTAACATTCTTTCGTTTGGGTGCATACAAACCAACACCAACCACTGTGTTATGGACCCTAAAGTCTTCTTGGTAGTGTGTAGAAAATTTAAATGATTGCAAAGTCAACTATAATTATGTTTGTGCAGGCATGAATGATATAATTATTAGTCTTTGGAGGCCTTAATTAACCCAAAATATTACCCAATTATATCACGATGTCAAAAAAATTACAAAAATAGTGAAAAATAACTTGTACAAAAAAAAAAGAAAATAAAGTAAAAATAAGATCAATTAATTAAG
>JAWQEG010004950.1:117500-127556 GCA_033782935.1 Petrolisthes cinctipes
CTTCTCTTCCTCTCTCTCTCTCCATTCACCCCCTCTCCCTCTCCTCTCTCTATCATCACCTCCCTTTTCCACCTCTCCTCTTCCACTTCCCCTCTCCATTCACCCCCACTCCCTCTTCATTCGCCCCCCCCACCCCCTCTTCCTCTCTCACTATTCATCCCCACCCCCTCTACCTCTCTCCATTCACCCCCACTCCCTCTCTCCATTCCCCCCCCACCCCCTCTTCCTCTCTCTCCATTCACTCCCTCTTCACCCCCACCCCCTCTACCTCTCTCCATTCACCCCCACTCCCTCTCCCCCTCTCTCCATTCCCCCCCCCACCCCCTCTCTATTCCCTACCACTCTCTCTCCATTCCCCCCCCACCCCCTCTTCCTCTCTCTCCATTCACCCCCTCTTCCTCCTCTCCCTCCATTCACCCCCTCTTCCACTTCCTCTCTCTCCATTCACCCCCACCCCTTCTTCCTCTCTCTATTCCCTACCACTCTCTCTCCATTCCCTACCACTCCCTCTCTCTCTCTCTCTCTCCATTCACCCCCTCTCTCTCTCTCCATTCACCCCCTCTCTCTCTCTCCATTCACCCCCTCTCCCTTCCTCTCCTTCACTGCTTACCTTCACATTACCTTCCTTCCTTCCTTCCTTCCTTATATCTGCCTTCAGTGTTGATGGTGGTAAATCTGGAGCAACTGAATCCTCCAAACTATTCCAAGCAACAACAAAACACCATTATTTTTGCCCTTCTGGTCCTGTTAATGTTTCCTGGCATACTTTGGAGGAATCAAGGCACTCCAATGTACCCAAAAAAGAATTACCACCTTAATGTTACTTTGATAATATACAGGGTGGTCAGAAAGTCTTATCACTCACACCATACCAAAAAGTAATTAGAATAATAAAATAACAAGTAATATACCGTAGAAATACAAAGCACATGTATTGGACTAATGACATTATATATTATTTAAAAAATAATAATAATGTAAAAACAATATGTAGTGGTGACAAGACTTTTGGACCACCCTGTAGATCACTTATCACTCACTTGAAAAAAAAAAAAAAAAAAACTTTTCTTTTTGAACTCGATATTAAGTAACCAAGATTCTACACCAATATCATTCTGGTGGTAATAATACTAAATAAATAAATAAATTACATATACAAATATAAGTCAATAATTATACAGTATATATATGTAAATAAAATAAATATAAATATAATTAATATAAAAATATATATAATAAATATGTAAATAAAATAATAAATATGTAAATAAAATAATAAATATGCAAATAAAATAATAAATATACAAATAAAATAATAAATATGTAAATAAAATAATAAATATGTAAATAAAATAATAAATATATAAATAAAATGAATATAAAAATATAATATATACGTAAATAAAATAAATATATAATGTAATAATAAATATGTAAATATAATAATAAATATATGAACAAAATCTATATAAAAACATACATCAATAAATAAAATAATCCCTACTTTTCCATCAATGTTTTAATAAGGCCACAAAAAAATACCCAATTTTTTTTAGAGTAAAGTTTATTTTATGAAAAAAAAAAAAACTTTGCTTTGCAATATAATTATCTCCACGTAGGAAGCACATAATATTCTGAAAAGGAAAGATCACATACATAAGATTTTTTTTCTACACAGTATTCCATAAACCCTCGTTTGTTTGTTTGTATGTCAGGTACCACAAATCTCAAGTAGTAGTAGTTGTTGTATTTATTTCTTTGCATAATATTTTATAATAATCCAAGACCACTATTCATTTATGTATTTATTTTTATTTTTTTATTATTTGGTAACTATTTTTTTTTTATTATTATTTACTATTTTTTATTATTATTATTATATTCACAGCATATATTAATCATTTTTTTTATAACAAACTCTCTTTCTTAAAAAAATAAACAAGAAGGGGAAGAAGGTTAACTCGGGTCACTGGGAACTTTGTACTCCAACCAGCGGAGAGAATTATTGTGAAAACTCTATGAAGACAGTGTGACAGTCAGGCAAGTACACCCCTCCCTCCCCTACCCCCTGACAACCCCACCGATACCCCCTACCCCCTGACAACCCCACCGATACCCCCTCTCCCTCAACCCCCACCTATACCCGTCCCCCCCATAACTCCACTTTTATCCCTAGACACCCCTAATAACCTCACCTTTACCCCTCCCCCCACAACCCCTACCTATACCCCTCTCCAGTCAGGCAGGCAACACCCCCCACCTATATCCCTCTCCCCCCATAACCCCCAACCTTTACCCTTCCCCCCCATAACCTCCACCTATATCCCTCCGCCCCACAAGAACCCTAACCCCTCCCCACATAACCCCCACCTATATCCCTCCGCCTCATACCCCTAACCCCACCTTTATCCCCCCCTCCCCCTCCCACATCCCTAACCCCACCTCTGTCCCCCTATTCCCGCACCCCCCAAGCCTGTCCCCTACTCCCGCACCCCCTTAATTAAAGTTTTCCCCCTTTCTTCCTCCTCCTCTGCCACTCGTGTTAAGTAGAGCTATCACAAAAATTCCCCGCATACAATATAATGTCCCGAAGCCATCAAACAGGATATGTAATTATTATTATTAATATTATCATTATACATCTTTTAAGGGAGAAATTTTATGTTGGTAAAACTGGAGCAACAGAATCCTCCAAACTATTCCAAGCAACAGAACACCATTATTTCTGTTCATCTGGTCCTGTTGTTTCCTGGCATACTTTGGAGGAATCAAGGCACTCCAATGTACCAAAAACGAATTACCACCTTAACGGGTGAATGAATCTCTGTAGTAGGTAAAATGGAAGGCTACCGATTCCTCCATAAAAAAAAAAAAAATAAAGTGAAAACTAGCACCAAGCTTAGAGGGATTAGTTTGACACTCTGATTCCTCCAATATTATAGTCTATAGGTCGATTCCACAGTTGTATTGGTTGGTTTGTTAGCTTCCTAACCAACCACACTTGTAAGGCTTCATCATTATTTTCCAAAAAGCTGAGTATCCACATTCACAAAATCTATTAAAACAGTTAGATAATAATAACTGTATTATAGTTTACTCACCAATTTCATTAAATAATTCACCCACAAGTCATTAATTAACAAGGCTAATATTCTTTCGTTTGCAAGCTTACAAAAACCAATACTAACAACCACTGTGGAATCGACCCTATATATGCCAGGAAACAGACCACCTCAATGTCACTTATTACACAGCATCTGTTTCGTGGCATTAAAAGGAGATGATATTCTCCAATTAAGTTCGTGAATTGAAAGGTCTTTGGTTCCTCCAGACTATGCCTAGAAACAAACCCCCAATTAATAACATTAGGATAGTCTGTTTCGTGGCATATATATATATAGTTTGGAAGAATCAGTAGCCCTCTAATAATTCACCAACACGAGAATTTCCCCGGCCCCCTAAGTTAGGAGAAATCAATAGTACTGTAGGAAAATATTCACTCCCTTTATTGTGGAAGCAAGATACTGATGACTGACTGTTTGAACCGAGGCTACAGCCGATTCCTCCAAGCTGTGCAAGCATGCATGGTCAGGTGTTGTTTTCTTTTTTTTATCGAATTTAGAGGAATGGGTTACCTCCAAAATCCATTTTTTTTACAAATGTAAAAAAAAAAACCCCTCCTTAAAAGATGGTATGACACTGCCTGCCTCCCCTCTGTCACCTTACAGACAGACAGACAAACAATCACTCATGTTCTCATATTATAGGCTTATAATTATCTCTAAAGTCACTAGCCTTGATAATGCGAACAACAACTTATTTTGCACAGCCTACCTGTGTGTGTGTGGGGAGAAAGGGGAGGCTCGTGTCGTTTTGAAACATTAAAATAACTACTAGCAGCAAGACAAAGCTCGTCTTTTAAAAAATATACTCCACGAAAAGAAACATTTGTAAACTTAACATTTGCTTCTATAGGCTATAGCAGGAAAAAAAAAATTGTCCATAATGAGCAAAGGTTTTACAAACATTGCATGATGAGCGGACAAATGAAAATCCCTCAATTGACTATCAAACTTGTCTGCAACACTGGGATGTGCCTAAAGAATAGCACAACAACAATTATCAATGAGGAACACTATTGGTTCCAAGCGTTAGTCACAGCCAAGGAACGGACAATAATAATCCTGCCCTCTCGTGAGAACACTTAAAACTACTTTCCCTATCTTTCTTTCACAGTTAATAATATATCCTGTTGAACTGACATCATTTATCTATCTTTCCTTTTCATGAAAAAAATGTGTATACAGCATAAGGTACATGATCTTAAATGTGTGAGATAAAGTTTAAAAACTTCCACAAGTTTAATGCTTATAGCAATAACAAATTTCATCATATGCAATACCTAGAAAATATTACAACAGCCTTAGGTTGATCTGCAACTTCTAAAAAAAACACTGAAAAAATATGCGTTCTACGAGATGAAGACATTCATGGAAGTTTTTTTCGGATCGTATGAAGAATCTTCCCCCAAACTCGTTTATAATTATTAATCTTCAAAATATGAGACACTGGGATCGAAGATTAGGTTAGGTCATGTGTGGTGTGAGGGAGATTGTTCATAGGATCCGATTATATTCTTTTCATTTAATATTTGACCTTAAAATGACTAGCTTCGAGATAGTTATGTCCGCGAGATCTGGGACAGAATCATTAAAAATATTATCTCCGCCTTCAATAATAATAATGGCAATAAAGATGGTAATCCAACGTTTGAATAATAATTAATTTGACAAGCGTTCTACATTGTCAATAATACAACCAACCATGGCGGACTAGTATCTGGAAACTAGTAGTAATAGTAGTGGTAGTGTGTTCACCATCCTCACCATTCAATGACATTACAAAACAGTAGACATAAGTAAAGACAATAATAACAGTGGAAATATTACGTCCAATTAATTAAGTTCAACCAAATCATAACAATACAACGTACGCTTCAAGGAGATATGCAAACTTATATAGCACTGGTTTTCATGCAGGCAGCTTTCTCGTCACACCCCACTTACTTACTTACTTACTTTTTTAACGCAAACTAAATTAATAATAATTCATTTTATAATCACTACTACTGTGTTTAAGCGCGCCTGGCACTACTGTCCAGCGGAAGTGAAACGGACAGACAGACAGAAGTAATAACACTCACTCACTCACCTCACACTCCCCCCATCATATACTGTCCAAAATGACAACAACACTTGCTGGGGGTTAATTAATTCACTTCAACTGTCACAAGAAGCGGGAGTTTGTAACACCTGGCACTAGAGCTAAGTAAAGTCTGGCATCACAGATCAGAACGTTATGTGTGTGTGTGTGACGGTATGTGTAAACTGTGTGTGTGTGTGTGTGTGACGTTATGTGTAAACTGTGTATGTGTGACGTTATGTGTAAACTGTGTGTGTGTGACGGTATGTGTGTATCAATATAGTTACGCTGCGGTGGTACTCGACACTTCTTCCTCCAGTGCTCCTGCCGTGGCCGCGGGAGGAGTGGCTGCCGCTGTGACGTGATCCTCCTTCCGCGGGGGGCTGAGGGAGGAGGTGGGGGGGTCCTGGGCGGGGCTGTCAGGGTGACACGGGGGAGGGGGAGGGGCGGAGACAGGCGTGGCGGGGGTTACCTGGGTGGGGATGGCACTAGGAGACCCGCTCCCTACTACCACTGTCACTTTACTCTTCTCACCTGGTGGTCTCTCCTCCATTTCCGTATCACTACTGTCGCTGCTACTACTGCTGGAGCCACTGCTGGAGGAGGAGGAAGAAGACGAGGACGAGGAAGAAGAGGAGCGAGTGACTGAGGTCCGCCGCAACTGGAAGTTCTCCTCCCTCAGGCGTTTGTTCTCCTGCTCCAGGGTGGTGATCTCGGATTGGAATATAGTAATCTTCTGAGCTGTCTCTGAGTCCACCCTCACCTCACCAGGACCCACAGCATCGTCGTCATCCTCCTCCTGTTGTAACTTGGAGCGATGTCTTGCACGCACTGCACGCAACTGTCGCTCCAACAGATCCACCTTTTCTTCTAAAGCCAAGTATTCCTGTACTAACTGAGCCTTGGTCATGGTATCCAGTCGTTCTGCATGCACGTCCTCGTAAGCTGTCCAAAATTCCTTCGTCAGAAACTCCTCCTCGTCCTCGGGAGACGAATAAAAATCCTTATCAGGATCCTCGGAGTCTAGACTGAGTGAGGAATCCCGGTTCCTGCGGGGATGTGTCATGATGTCTGTATCCTTCAGTAGGTCGTGCTCCTCCATCAGAAACTGAGTGGTGTTGAAGGGCGCCACAGGCTTCGTACGCAACCCATTCCTCTCACACCGTTGACGAAACCGCTTCTTCCGTCGTCGTCTGGCCTTCTTGGTCTTCTTACTGGGTGGGGAGTCACTCTCGCTCTCAGCAGTGCCCCCCGAGGGACGGCGAATACCTCGGTGGGGGCCACAGATGGTGGGGAGGGCCACCGAGTCCACACCGCCCAGGGAACTCGCTTGAGGAGATGGTAACAGGACCTCAGTACTTGTCATCTTGAATATCACAAACAAAACTCGCCAGTGTGGGCTACGGTCCTAAGTGCGATTGTTGCTTGTTGCGGGTATAAGGCTGCCAGCCACGGGGAGAGAGTTGTCTGACACACCTAAACACGGTCATAGCAGCCGAGAGACTGTTTCCTCAGACACAGTCCCCGAGTCTTGTAACTCCACCCGACACACCGCATCATAAACTAGTTCCCGCCAACAACACACAAACACATTCAACCACAAGCATTTTAACACATCCATAACTATACACACACAAAGTATTTAATAATTCCTGAACGTTGGTGGTACGTAGATGTGACAACGAAACCTATTTGCGTGATATTGGGTAATGGCGGAATGGTTTGATGACGTCACACGACTTCCACCCTCAGTCTGTATCGAGTGAGGGAGCAGCTGGACGCCATATTGGTGTGGTGGCGATATGAGTGAGAAATCTGTCCGCTAAACGGGTACCAGTGTCAAATAAAATGAATCTCGAGCAAGAGCAAGATGTGAAGTGCCCCTGGAGACACCAACAGCGGGTGACTTCACAAGAGGGAGGTGTCTATCCCGTCAAGAAAGCAGACGAAGAATAATTGTTGTTGCCTCCTATCCTGCTGCTGCTGCTACGGCTGCTGCTGCCTCCCCTCGCCTTGTTTCATTACCCCCACCCTATCTATCTATCTGACTTATCATTTGTACATCACTGTATTTCATTTTAGGTCATCCATGTTGGATTTTTTTTACGGGTTGAGATATATGGAGTTATGTAGTACCATATACTGTGCATCTTCTCCTTTGTCCGCGAAAATTTGTGCCTACAAAGATGGCGCTTGCGCATACTACTACTGCAGGCAATGAAATTTAGCGACCAGAATATTTAGCGATTTATATATGGAGATCGCTGAGATGAGTGAAGTGCTTTGGTACTTTATATTATTTTCATTTACAATAATTTTCGTTCCTATTAAATTAGTGCAATATATGCTTTGTTATTGATTGTTATAACACGTGAAGACAGTGTTGGGTAAAAAAAAAAAAAAAAAAAAGTCCTATTTCTATAACAGGAGAGAACTGCCATCAATATTCACCACTTATTTTTATTAATATTTTTATTGGTATTACATGTTTTGGTCTGTCCTAGGAGTCTGTGGGTTACGTACGACATTGCAACATAATTCTATGCCACGTCGATACTTGATTAATGTTGCATTCACTCGTTAGGAAAAAATAGGAATTAGCTGGGAATGTATGCCATGTACAAATGTGTATATATAATAATATGTATTTATACACCTAGAATATATATAATGTTACGGGAATACAACAACGTACATTTAAAATTGTTACCAGCAGTACTTGGGGTAACTAAAAAAAAATATTTAGCCCAGAAACCGGATTAAACCAGTCCCATCAGAAAATAAAATTATATGTATTAGTTCACAACGTCACTAATGATGTATATTAACTCTTATACAAGGAGACATATGTATAGGTATAATATACATCATAATAACAACTGATAATACAATAAATATCAGTAAGGGAGACAGACAGATAAAGTAAAGTTGGGTATGAAAACAATCTGGTGGAAAGTTGCCGAGTTGGGAGTATTTGGTACCTATTTATTTTTTTTTCACCGTCTGTATTTAAGTGCGTATTTCACTAAAGAGGGCGTGTGATATTATTACCAATATATTTTAATAAGGTTTAGGGGGAATTAAGGGATGTAGTATAGTAGAAATAGATGTAAAAGTTGACTGGGAAGGGATGTATTTATTGCATATTTGGCTGGGCCTCCTCTCTCTCTCTCTCCCTCTCCTCGTCCGCCGCCCCCCCCCCCTCTCACTCCCTCCCTCCCTCTCTCCGCATTGCCCCACCACCAACCAACCAACCTACCTACCTACCTACCACCAGCACCTCTCCCTCCCTCTCTCCCTCTCACTATACCACACCACACACCTCATTCCTATCTACTATTATCTCACTCACTCCTTACTCTCTCCACTTTCTCTCTCACTCACTCACTCCTCTCTCACTCACTCCTTACTCTCTCCACTTTCTCTCTCACTCACTCACTCCTCTCTCTCTCACTCACTACTCTCTCCTTTTCTCTCACTCACTCCTTCCCCCCTCTCTCTCTCTCTCGTTGGGGTTTGCTTATTACAAGACTGAGACTGCAACTTAGCCTAACCTCATCCATCCCTTCTATCTCTCCCTCTCTCCCTTCCATTTCCTCTCCCTCATACCTCACTTCCTACCTACCTCTCTCTCCTCTCCTCCGTACCACTTCCTCACGCCTCCCTCTCCTCCTCTCCCACTCTCCCTTACTCTGACCATTTTCTCACTTCCTACCTCTCCCTCACTGCCTCTCTCTCTCTCTCACGCCTCCCCCTCCCAACACTCACTTTACCACCCTCTCACGCCTCCCTCTCCCAACACTCCCGCTCCCTCTCCCGACACTCCCGCTCACTCTCCCAACACTCACTCCCTCACTCCCAACACTCACTCACTCCTCCCTCTCCCAACACTCACTACAACTCCCTCACAACACTCACTCCCACTCCCACCCCCTCACACCTCCCTCCCACTCACCTCCCTCTCCCAACACTCACTACAACTCCCTCTCAACATATATTACCACTCCCTCACTCCTCTCTCTCCCAACACTCACTCACTCCCACCCTCTCACACCTCCCTCTCCCAACACTCACTACAACTCCCTCACGACTCCCTCTCCCAACACTCACTACAACTCCCTCACACCTCACTCTCCCAACACTTATTACCACTCCCTCACTCCTCCCTCTCCCAACACTCACTCACTCACTCCTCACTCTCCCAACACTCACTACAACTCCCTCACACCTCACTCTCACAACACTTATTACCACTCCCACACTCCCTCTCTCCCAAAACTCCCTCACGTCTCCCTCTCCCATACTTAAAGGGAGGGTAATTCACTTTTGTTACATTGGAGTGCCTTGATTCCTCCAAAGTATGTCTGCCAGGAAACAAACAGGACCCACAGATGAACAAATATAATGGTGTTTTTCTGTTTGGAAAAATAGTTTGGAGGATTCAGTTGCTCCAGATTTACCAACAATATTTGAAGGACTCGTTTTTCCTAAAATTTTCTGACTACATCACACACACACACACACACACACACACAGGGTCCTTTACTGTACCTACCTACCTACCTCATTCCTTTATTACCTTACCTCAGTCCCCCCCCCCCCACCTTACCTCAGTCCCACCCCCCTCCCTTTACCTCTGTCCCACCCCCCTCCCTTTACCTCTGTCCCCCCCACCTTACGTTACCTCCCTCCCATCTTACCTCAGTCCCCCCCCTTTACCTCAGTCCCACCCCCCTCCTTTACCTCTGCCCCCCCCCACCTTACGTTCCCCCTCTCCCCCCTTACCTCACTCCTCACGTTACCTCCCTCCCCCTTTACATCACGTTCCCTCACTCCTCGCATTACCTCAGTCCC
>JAWQEG010004951.1:0-5000 GCA_033782935.1 Petrolisthes cinctipes
ATAGGACTTACTCTGGTCGTTGTCTTCTGTTTAGTTATTTATTTATTATTATTATTATTATTATTGTTATGTTTGTTATTATTTATTATTATTATTATTATTGTTATTGTTGTTATTTATTATTATTATTATTATTATTATTTATTATTATTATATTATTATTATTATTATTATTATTATTATTATTATTATTTATTATTATTTATTATTATTATTATTATTATTCCTCGCAAAATTGGACATACGTTATCTTAGACGATGTTTGTGCTAATTTTAATTCTATAACTTTTCATTTTATATTTACTACACTTGGATACGATATATATTTTCTTGTGTAAATTGTATATATATTTTTTAAGATGTGATTTCAACCGGCATGTGCACGTAATCATAATGTAAGTCCAGGTGTTGTGATTTTATTATATATATATATTTTTTTTTTTATTTCTTATCAAAATCTGTGTGCATAAAGAAAATTAAGTGCTTGACAAAATAACAATATAATTTTACCAGACCACACGTAAAAATATTTAAACAGAATAAATGTTTTTTTTTTTTCTTTTAATGTTAATAATTGTAAAACGTCAGAAAGACAAGAAACTAAACAAAAGCTCGGACTTTAAACCGGATTCGGTGGTAGATTTTACAATATTTCTCCTGAATGAAATTGAGATATATTTGGTGAATAAAAAAAAAAAAAAAAAAAAAAAAAGACACACACACACACAGTTTGATTGATATTTTTCTTTCGGTCCCCCCCCCCCACCCTCGTCGTCGTCATCCCCCCATGCGTGGATCCTGGTCCTTGACTTATCTTGGTAACGAGAAATTACCAGGTATAAGTGAGATGTAGCAATGATGATGATGGATGAGGTGTGGATTGGAACGTGATGTGGTCCAGCAGGAGTTGTTGAATTGACACACACACACACACACAGACTTACTATCTATCTATACCTTCCAATTATCACTGCTTGGGTTACTTATTTATTTTTTTTTTTTCAATTTATACTTTTATTTTTATTTTATTTTTACTTTTTGTGTTGTTGATTTTTCTGGCTTTTTTTTTTTTTTTTTTGTAAGGATTATGGTTTTGTATCTAACTATACCTTCCAATTATCACTACTTGGGTAACTTTTTTTTTTTTTCAATTTTTACTTTTTTTTTTTCTTTTTTTTTTTTTTTACTTTTTGTGTTGTTGATTTTTGGGCATTATTATTATTTATTTTTGTAAGATTATGGTTTTGTTTTGTATTTTTTTTTTTTTTTTCGTTGCAGACCCTACTGATTTAAATTGAGTTTTTTTTTTCAGTTTCTCAATTTACTACATATTTGTATCCCACACCCCATGCACCATAATTCTTGTAAATGTTCCACACCCCACCACCATATTCCCCCTAAATACCCCATACCACATTCCCCACTACCTCCTCCACCCCATACCACATTCCCCACCACCTCCTCCACCCCACCACCTCCTCCAGCCCACACCACACCACATTCCCCACCTCCTCCTCCACCCCACACCACACCACATTCCCCACTACCTTCTCTCCACACCACACCACATTCCCACTACCTCCTCCACCCCACACCCCACCACATTCCCCACTACCTCTTCCACCCCACACCACACCACATTCCCCACCACCTCCTCCAGCCCACACCACACCACATTCCCCACTCTCTCCTCCAGCCCACACCATATAAGGAAAACTGGCTGGGAGATTTACTCTTTGATGAAAATATAGATAAGGAAGAAGTGAAAATCATTATATACAATTTTTGGAGAGAGAGAGAGATAAGAAAAGCAACCACATAAAGAAAAACAAAACTCAACCACAATATTATTATAACTCAAAGGGGAGGCCGATGAAAAGGCTATCTCCCTGCCCAACATCTGATCTGATTCGCCACTACCTCTTCCACCCCACACCACATTCCCCACTACCTCTTCCAATCCCCATCACCTCCTCTAGCCCACACCACCTCCTCCACACCCCACACCATGTTCCCCACCACCTCCTCCCACTCCCTCATGCCAACACACAACACAACGACGGTCCTGTCTTTAAGTAACCCAGATCTTTGACCAGACCCACCAGGAATAATGAGGAGGGGAAACTGTCATCACATAATCCCAAACTATACAGGAGAGTCAATTGGCCACCAAACTTCAGATCAACAGACACAGCCGCCTGAAGCAATATTCCAAATACCAAAACTGTAATGGTGCCACCGAGGGCGTTCTTTTTTTTTTATGCCTTCATGGTCAGATGTTAACATTTCGTGTAGATATATAATACATTTTGCTAGTTGCTACAGCTTATATGGTCTGTAGATTATACTCGTAGCTTGAGGAACACACCATCACACTTGCCTCTACTGTACAAGCAAGTAACACACCTCATTGCAACCGTGAAGGAAATATAAAGTTGGCCTTCTTCTTACCTCTCCTAGACGATCTCTCTTCTGACGATGCGTACCAGTAGGATGAGGGGCATTCACTCCACACACGTCACACCACTACTACACCCTGCACACACGTACACACCAGCAGCATCATACCGCACCAACAACAAGTCGAGGGGGAACACACGAGAGTTACACACACACACACACACGAGTCCCACACAATAGAGGCGATACTCAAGGTCCCCAACACACCAGAACCAGATGCCAACTGATGGGGCGAGAGTGAGAAGACAGGGCCACGACACATACACACACACACACTGCCTACCTACCATCCAGTCGAGGCCATTGGGGCGGGGCCAAGTAGGGTGGAGCTGGGGATATGTAGGGCGGGGCCAGCTGACGTCAGTGTGTTGCCCCGTTCAGTCCCGCCCCGTATATAGGAGGTGAACTTATTTCAAGGGGTCAGAATTAATGGTGTGGGTGGGATAAATAGAAGATAAATAAATCCTTCAAACTATATATTCTACAAACTCTGATCTCTTATACTTCATTTGTGAGGTATGGTTTTGTTTTCTAGCACAGTGTTAAGGAATCAATTATACCATACCCTCCAGTTTGCCCACAACTAATTCACCCCTTAATTATATCTGGCAACAGTGGGACATTAGAGATAATACGTGATGGTAATAATGTCCGTGATGGTAATGATAAAGATAATAGTCTCTGTGTGTGTGTGTGTGTGTGTGTGTGTGTGGGTGGGTGGGTGTAAGAGATATGAACATTTTAATTTATTATATACACCTGTAGTTGACCACCACCTTTATCTTGGACCTCGCCCCAATATTCATGTGTGCGTTTGTACAGTTACGGACACATGAAACAGCCACACCTCAATAGTTATAAATTGTGGAGTGAAGGGGTCATCATGAAAGTAAACAGAGGTCATTAAACTAAGGGTGGAGTACAGTGTTGATAAATCTGGAGTACCGTAAAATATTCCTCCAAACTATTCCATGCAGTCAACAACACAACACCATTATTTTTTGTTAATCTGGTTGGTTCTATTTCCTGACATGGTTTGAAGGAATCAGGTCACTCCAATGTACTATAAGTATACCATTCTTTTAATTAAGGGGAGATTCTTTAGTTGGTGAATTGGAAGGTTTCTCAGGATTCCCCCAAGCTGTATCACAAAACGAATTCTCTGTTAGCTGTTTTCTGTTATAGTTTGTAGGAATCAACAGTAGCCTTGCAATGTACCAAAAAGAGGATCTCATCTTAAGGGTGGAGTAAGTCTCAGGTAGAAGAAGTTAAAGGCCAAGGGCAAGTCCTTTGAATGGTCACTTATTTTAGATCACGACTATACAATTGTTTCTCTCTGTGACCTTTCTGAAGCTGTGGTGTGTGTGTGTGTGTGTGTGTGTGTGTGTGTGTGTGTGTGTGTTTGTTTGTTTGTTTGTGTGTGTGTGTGTGTGTGTGTGTGTGTGTGTGTGTGTGTGTGTGTGTGTGTGTGTGTGTGTGTGTGTGTGTGTGTGTGTGTGTGTGTGTGTGTGTGTGTGTGGCCTCCAGAAACCCTAAGGACAAAATAATGCTCTCTTTTTATGTAGACTATATCATATAATAACCATTTCCTGTTTGTACTGTATGTGTGTATCGGATGTTTGTACTGTATCTGGTGTTGTCATAATGTAGTGTATTTAATTAAGGGAGTATTATAGTGTTGGTAAAGCTGGAGCTACTGATTCTTCATAACTAGTCCAAGCAACAAGACATCATTGTATTTGTTAATCTGCTCCTGTTTCCTCAAGGCGCTCCAATGTACAATACCAAGAGTTTACTAACCCCTTTGAAGTCAACACCGTTTCGATAAAGGCTTGGTTTGGGAATATAATCATCTGGCCTTCAATTTACTACAAGTACAAAACCGCTTTTTCGTTCGTGGATTATGTTTTTATGTTACCTCGAAATACATATAATACTGTATTGTTTGACCCCAAGTAGAATTTAACCGAATACTGAGTAGATACATTGCATAGGTCCCCGTAATGTAGATGTGAAGAAGACTATATATACTGTAGGCTGTCTTACTTTCTATGACCGATTTTATAAAGGAAAATTGGTGATGGTCGACTAAAACCAAGTTGTATAGAGAGAATATTGTGGTTGGAAGTTGTACCAGACCAGACCACCGGGCATGTAGCCAGTAAGGTCAAGAAGTGTTGGTGATGCAACAAATAACATCCTACAATACACTCTTGCAACAATGATATGCCTCAGTCTGTCTGCAATCAATGTTCAAATGCCAGTGAGAGAATACATACAGGGTTACAGTGATGCTGGTGAGTAGGTCAGTTAAAAAAACAAGTACTGTAGGTTAGTCTATATTTATTTATATACACATCAGTATATAATTATCCCTGACTTTCGAAAAATTTACATCAACTATAGTAACCAATACAATAACAGGCAGAAGGCGGATTTACACTGTCACGTCACTCACTCAAATGTTGTAACATGTAATAGACAGACAACACAAGGGTAGTTACTGCATATAGCCAGGCAGAGCACCAGTATATTAGTAG
>JAWQEG010004951.1:10000-38126 GCA_033782935.1 Petrolisthes cinctipes
GCCCTGTTACTGAGTTGGGGAAGTTGGTCCTCGTCCTGGTAGTTGGTGGTCACGGTGTGGGTAGTTGGTGGTTCTGGCTTAGGGGTGAGGGAGGTGAGTGTCATGAGGCTGCCATATAGTATGAGGGCCAGCATGTAGAGGGTGAGGGGGGTGACACTGATGAAACTCACACGTGTCATGGTAACCCTCCCTACCTCCCGTCACCGTCCTAAGTCTGAAAGTCAAAGTTACTGGACACTCATTCATAAAACTACAGTCCCGATCAGAAAAGGGGAAAACATTATCTCAGCAGCTGTACGTAAATACTGTAGTGGGTGCCAGGAAAACCCTTAATTATAATATGGTGATTATCTTGCATGGTGATTACTTTATTATATATACATATATTATCCCTCACCAGAATTAAATAGATATAAAACTCGATTCTATTCAAGTGTACAGTCGCGGCACATAATCCTTGACCCTGACTTCCTCTTACACCCTGATCAAGGACTATGTGCCGCGACTGTACAGTCGACAGCATAAGTTCGCTTCATTTGCAACAGCGTAATTATGAGTGTAGTAATGTTGTAACGCTATTTAAATGCAGAGATGACAGACATTCTTCTCATATGCAAAATTTCTTATGCATATTAGAATAGAAACTGGTTCAAAATGTAACCTTATCTGGTCATATTAACGTATAAAGTACGTGGACTGGACGCGAATTTATGCTGCCGACTGTACATGTAGTGGCCGAGGCAGTGTTTCTTGATATGAATCTAATCCACTACCGAGGAAACCAGAGTAATAATCCTTATACTCTATTGTTACACACTATATTATATTGTATTGGTTCATCGCTGAGATTGATGGATACCTGTGTGTGTGTGCGTGTGTGTGTGCGTGTGTGTGTGTGTGTGTGTGTGTGTGTGTACAATTTAACACTATGTTTGATGGAGCATTTATTGTGTTTAGTTATCTAACATCCTCTCTGCGTTCTCATAGGTCATATTAATTGTCATAAATCTTTTCATGTATCAATGATTTTACTCCATACCTAAATGGCTTTACGTTAATCTTTGGAACACTTGGCTCCATAAGTCCATAAAAAGAGAGAGAGAGAGAGAGAGAGAGAGAGAGAGAGAGAGAGAGAGAGAGAGAGAGAGAGAGAGGTGGGGGGGGGATATAAGTTGTGTACCATTTCATAATTTTTATTTATTATGATGAACTTTCGGTACGGTAGTCTGATGCGGTCTAGGTTAGGTTAGGTCAGGTCAGGTAAGGTCAGGCTAATTTCAAAATGCCCCATTTGAATATGCCCTATCTTGGAAATGGGGCATCTGCGGAGGAAATGCCATAGAAGAAAATAGTCTTAGAATGATCTAAATTAGTGGGTAATGAAGGTAGAAAAAACGTACGCAATAACGGTAATTCATTCAATATTTACCGAACTTTCTCCTATTTACCCCGATTTTAACACACACCCATCTACACGTTCGCATTTTTTGTATTCTGTCAACTTATATTTATAGTATACACTTACCTGAGCCACAACCGGATCACCCCTTTTGTACCACTTGGAGAATGTCTCGTAAAACTAGTGTTGAATTGCGTGTTCTGCTGGAGTGTATCTTGACCCTTCATGAAAAAAGATATTAACCAGAAATCACATCATTTTTCATTGATGAGTGAGAAGGATGTCCTCGTTAATTAAGTGATGGGTGTGCGTGTAATTCTTATTTATTTATTTATTTTTTTACTATTCCAGCATCGCTCTGTGTACAAGGGAAGTGGAAATCACAGACACTCTTTTCCTTACAGTTTTATCTCTGCGTTGGTGTACCTTATTGACACTTGTGTGGTACGTACGTAGTAATGAAATTAAAGAACACACTAAGTAAAGGGATGAGACTGGCCGATCACCTGAGTAAAGGGATGAGACTGGCCGACCATGCATACTCGTATTATCCTGCTGCACCTCACCATTCCAGTCCCATGCTGACGTCCTCACCGCCTCCGAATCCTCTCACAGATGCACGCATGTTCCCCTCCACTGACACGACTTTCACAGCGTTAATTATGGGGGTCTTTAGAAAAGGGCCTTATATTCCACATATAATAATCATTAATTATGGCTCTAATAGTAAGCTCGTTAATATGTAGAACAATATAAGGAAGTCTCAATTCATTGGCACGACTTTGTGTTTTCGGACAGTGACAGGGAAAAAGTAGAAAATATTAAGGGAGGAAAATGAATTCTTCTATTGTTACATACATATGCACACATTGTAAAAGTTCTTTATATAATGAGATATTGATTAATTGAGGATGAAAGAAGACCGCCCTAGGCCTAGAAGACCCTGTACGACGAGGGAAAAGATGATAAAAAGTTGGGACAGCAATCACGAAGGAAATAAAGGGAAAGGAGGTAATTGAAAAGCAGAGTTCATCTTACACAGAGTAGCTGGGGCCGCAGGGGCGTCAAATCCCTTAAGTATTGCCTACATCACCACAGGCAATAGCCCTGTTACAGGATTATATATAATTGAGATGACACATTGGATACATTTCCACAGACAAGCACCCATCGAGGCATCAAAGCATCATTAACTCTGTCAAGGATATTTGAGAATCTTATATACCACAGACAACGTTGTGGGAAGGAGTTGCACCCTCCTGTAACCTCAGTTGGCGACGAGGCCTGTATGTCCAGTACTACATCGGTATAAAATATTTGTACCTCACCTGTATAATGCAATTATCAGTGGGAATAACTTCTTTTCCCAAGAAACAGTCAGCGACTGTCACAGAAAAACCCCAACAATGTGAACCATTGCTGTAACTAAATCAATGGTCAGTATTCCCACCACTATGCTTGCCTCACCACTGTCTGGTCATCACATACCAGAGAAAGTCTCCATACTAAACGAGTCTCCAAACATCCTCAGATTGATGATGCACATAGCAGTGTAGAGGATATATGAAGCTTGTCTAAGCTCAGTTGATTGACAGTAAATGTCAGCTTCTATGTGCAAAGTAACGATAGATTCTTTCTATCAGTATTTCTTACATAGTCTATTCTTCAGACTTTAGTGTATACACACTTTTCAGCAAGTCCATCTCTTTTTGCCTTCTCACTTGCAGTTTCATATTAATGTCACATCAAAGCTTCACGACCATGTGATATGGTATACAGTATTATTACAATGAGAAGTAGCACCAAGCCCAGGGTGATAATGGCTGATTATTTACACAGCCCTAATTTGTAAATGCTGCTACGAACATTATGTACAGCCAAGTTGTAAATTCATATACATTGACATAGTAGTAACCTGCCAGCTCGTTTACAGATAGTATACGTGTTACCTAATGACCTCCAGTCAATGTCCCAAGATTGCTTTTGGGTAATTTCAAGGTAGAGGAATGACTCACAAGTGTAAAATATTCTGTACAGAACACTGATTAAACCTAAAAAGAAAGAAAGAAAAAAAAAACTACTAAAGAAGTCAGCTGTCTATTTTATTCAGTCTGTTGTATGGTCTCTTTACAAGCATTCACGTATGTGCCATGTTAATATCATAGACATGATGCAGAGTAAGGCACATTCAGTCATTTACTCATCTCCATTTGTCAATTTTTATTCCTACCAGACCCTTTGCATCTTCACAGCATTTTAGTAACTGTAAGAAGCAGTTTACTCAATATAATACACAAACATTTCACTTACAACTTCACATCCCTTTCCTTAATGTTCCTACAAAGACCTTATACAGTCAACTACAACTCTAGTCTCCTATGAGAATGGAAATAACAAATTCTGGTAGTTGTCACTACTAATAATATATTTGGGTATGTACACAGAACATATTACAATGTCGATATTCTCCTCTATAACACCTATTTTGCCAAAGTATAGTCCCAATCCAATTGATCTGCTTTGAAAAATTGTTACCAGTAAACACCTCCTACCAGAATAATTTCTTGTTCTCTTTAAACTTTTCACTCAGTTTCATACCAAACTCCTCATCCACACTCCTTTTACTCTCACTCACCATCCTTTTCACTTGTCTCTTACATACATTATAAACACATGGTGATATCTCAGGACATTATCCCAAGTACATTTCCACAAAATGTTTGTTTGTGTATGTTGATGTTGCTGCATGAACTAAACAGGACAAACAGAAAATCTCACCAAGGAACTTATGCTCTGAACTTGACTGTGATGAACAGATGACAAATTTCCCACCTAGCCCATCCTTGCTCTCCTTGTACAGTACCATGGACAAATGACTATACTTTGAATATGAAGGCTTTATGGAATAGGACCTGTTATCAATGAATCTGCTACAAGCCAACTCACATTTCCGATTGCATTAAGCTTTCCTTCATCATGTAATACCAAGTACAGCTACAAGTACTTTACCTAAAGTGAACTGTCAGGTATATCTGCTGGGTGAACCTATTCAATTACTTATTATGCTTAAACCATAACTATTTTTACACAAGTAGTTGTTTCCTTCACAGTCAGGAAATGTGGACAACAATATTTGGTTTTCATTCATACGGCCATCTGGATCGGACAGTATTTCCTGGGTACTTCTTTTTGGTCTTGAGGCCTGTCACCAGGGTGGAATCCCTCGTGAACACTGACACTCCCCCAAACTTTGTGTCTGTTTCTGCAGGGTAGAAAATAGAAAGACATCAGGTCAGTATACTATACAGAAGGTAGCATAGTTGATTCGACTTTCTATGCTTTCTCAGGGATTCTCAAACTTACCTAAATCTGCTACAATTTGCTCCGGCTTACTATAACCTGCTATCCATCTCGACTCCATTGGAAGTTGCCAGATACATTAAATGACTGTGTTCTAGGGTTATCAAAACCATTATATCATTACCTCATGATAAATTAAGTGTATAATGATAAGCAAAATTTCAAGTAAATATCCTGAAAATTCAATTTTGTTAGACAAATATTTTAGAACAGGGCTGGCATTGAGGTGAACGAGAAATACAGATGCCAGTGAATGAGTTTGAATAGAGGCGTAAAAGAAGTAAATTTTGAGAAATGATAACAGCATGATTATGGTGTTCAGCACAAAAAGCAAATGTTGATAGTCATTGGTACCAGTGTACATACAACTACATTATATTGGTAGATTATGTTCAGACTATGAAATATTCACTTACAATTTACTCAGAAACATATATCGTAATATTTATGAACTTAACATGGTTGAGTATCGTGGAAATACAGTGTAAACAGGTCTCCAGACATCACTAACCTGAGTGGAATCTGGTGTAGTTATTTATGACATGAAGGTTCTTAGGAAGGTTCTGTTGTTTCAGTCTATCCAGGGGCACTGTTGTATCCACCTCAGCTTTGTAGAATGCCACCAAATCTCCTGAAAGTACCACAATGGCATTATACTGCTGTTTTCCCATACGTTTGTTTTATGGGTAAAGCAACAGCAAGGGAAAATTTCACACACGGCTGAGCCCAGAAAAATGAACAACAAATCACTAGTTTGCTTCAAAATATTGCTGATAGATAAGCTTCTGAGGGTAGAAGGACATTAGTTAGGGGGAAAACAGAAGGCAGTAGGTTATTCCATAATCTAACATTTGAGATAAAGATAAAATTTTCATGACCCATTAGTCTGGGATTGGATAGATTGATATTGTGCTACCAGTACTGTGGAGCCAGTGTAGTGAAGGTGGGACACAGTCTACAGGTTCAGTGGAGCATTGATGGTAGAAATAATGGTAGAAGAGAGAAAGGGAACCAACACTATGATGGAGAGATAAAGGTCCAAGGACAGAGGAGAGTGTGCGGTCATTGATGAGGCGGACAACTTTCCCCTTGATGGCATAAAGTTTCCTTGATGAGGGAGATCATCCTTAAAAATGACCACCGTACTCCATATACAGACAAATAAGACCCTCGTAAAGCTTTGACAGTTGGGAGGATGTGAAAAGTCTGCATACATTGAAGAGAATACCATATTTCCTGGATACACTTTCAGCTATAGCAGTTATATGAGACTTCTGGGAAAGATTGGAAATTACAGTGACACCCAATATGATTATGGAAGGCTCATGTTGGGAGGAGTGGACTTTGAAAGAACAACTTGTAATCTGGGGTAGAATTTTTTCATGGAATCTGTCATGAACTAGGTATTGCTGGAATTAATTTTTACATGATACTTTCTTCCTCATTCAGCAATTGACTCTAAATCAGAAATATTTAGGTGCTGTGTACTTTATCTTCAATTGCAATGTAACACACAGACTGTTATACACGAGCACAAACATCATCCATTCATAGGCATCTGGTGTGAAAGTACTATACAAATTTTTATGCAACTGAAAGTACAGTGGCATTCATTCACATCTGAAAATTAGCCTCTAATATTTCTAAATCCTCTAAATCTGCCCCTTCTTTAAATATTCTTGATGTTTCTTTCTCTCACAATCTCTCATGGAGATATCATATTACTTTTCTAGCTAAAACTACTTTGTATTGTGATTTAGTGCCACCAGGTCTTCCTTCCTGATATCAGCACTGTATTACTCTCTTCTTTTTTCTCCTTAAGGACATAGACTTCAGATTTTGTCCCTTTACTTCTTTCCGATACAGTAATGAATGGTCAACTTTGCCCTTTCCAAAACCATAATAATATTAATGTAAAGACAGGTTTTTTACTAACCAACATTATTGATCTTGTGTAGGAGAGAGTTGGGGACTGCGTGACCCAGAGCTTGAGAACACTGCTTCAACACAGTAAACTTGGTGGCAGCGTCCACAAAGGTTGTGTTTCGGGCTGAACTTTGTAGCACCTTTTTACAGATCTCTCGGACTTGAGTGTCTACGTCTGTAGGGGGAGAGTACGGCTTCTGAGTTCGAAGGTACCTGCATAAAGATACACAATTAGAATGTTATCGTTTAGACTGTTTTACTATCTAAAGACACATACAGGACGCTGAATATATGGTACTGGTACAGTATATTAAGTGAAAGAGTTTACTGCGTATAGCAGCTGCCATGTACGGTAACAAAATATTGTCAAAACTGTATTTCAAAATATTATATTACAGTACAATGTCTGTGGTCTAATGGACTAAACACCTGGTCAAGGCACATGGTTAAACCTGTATTTGGATAAGCAAAGTGAGGAGACAGAATTTTTAACTCGCATCATTCCTTGAGGTGCACTAGGTTTGCTGCCAATCTTTAATTAAATTATCTGGTTAAGGTCACATTGCAGCAAGTGCCATTATAGAATAATGCTGTTAACTTATAACACTGCATCTACTAGGGCATAAAAACCATATACTTGGTCAAGTCCCCTCAAGTAGTTTATTTCCCCTGCAACTATTCTCAACTGCTGTACCTTGTCTCATGTCAATTTCTTGACAGCCTATTTAACTACTATTTGCATCTACAAATACTTCTCTTACCAACCATACAGCCTACTATATATCATCTTTGTTCAACACTAACCACTTATCTATCAGTCTCCCTGACTGGAAGAAGGATCTGATTATCCATCTGTAAAAGTAAAGGAGACTGGCGGGATTGAAACAACAATCATGGAATAACTTTGCTTAGTGTGCCAGGCAAGTTCCTTTTTCAAATACTGACGATATTTGTTATTGACCACCTGCTGAAGACACACTGACCTAAGTAGTCTTACTTCCCTATGTTCACCAGAATCTACAATAATAATTAAAAATAAAATATTAGTGAATGAGGAACTAGAGATTATTTTTCACTCATTGATAATATTACTAAAGTTAGGAGTTGAAGTGAGAAATGAACAAGTACTTGTGTGAGCAATAAGGACAAATACAATTTTTGCAACATGCAAGAGATTTGCAGTTGCAGAGGGTTAGGGTTAGAGTTATGGAATTGCATTTTTAGAAGTGGATTATTGGGTGCGGTGCCCATCTTGGAAGCTATGCCAATCTCAAGAAGCCGTTTGATTTGGTATATCGTGAGTTTCTATAACTTCCTGGGACTCATGCATGTGTATCCCCCAGGGAATTACTGTCTGCCCTGTATTCACACATCATGAGTTCTGCCAAGTATGGTGGTGGGATCTCTACCTTCTTTCCAATTCCTATTGGAGTTTGACATTTGTATGCCCTGCCCAAAATCTTTTCAATGCTTGTCTAGACTCGGTGCTTGGCCAGCCTGAGGCCCAGAGCTGCGGTGGAGTATCAATTAGCAATATTAGAGAGTAAGACCTTGACTTTGGTGACAATAATATGATCCTCATTGAGACATTGGAGGCATTTTTTAATGCTTCTGAAGCACCGCATGCAGCCATTGGGTCTGCCAATGTCTCAGCCTATAGTCATAGAGTCACTAAACAGGGGTATGCCTCCTTCCATTTGTTGGCTTAAAATTGTGAGGGAAACAAGTGTACATACTGTACGAAGAAGAAAAATTGGTACATTAAATACAAATCACCTTGTGAGTATATTTAATCCCTTGTTATAATATTGCACATACCCTCTAGCAGATAGGGAGTCGGCTATAAAGTCAAACTTGCTATCAGGGAGTAGTTTGTCATCCTCGTCCACAACATCGGGTACAGAAGATGAGAACATCCGCCATTCCTGCAGAGGGGGGGAACAACTTACAATCAGGCAGCAGAGTTATTCTATTAACATAATGAAAATGCCTTTGGATTACACGTATGGGTTTAGCCAGGATTTTCTAAAAACTCCTCCACCGTACCCTTGGCTGGTCCCAGGCTGTATGCAGGAATATTGGTGGTGCTGATGATGGCTTGGTACGATGACTCTGTTGTTTATTTATAGAGTCATTGTACCATTACTACGCCATCGTATGCATCATGAATGTTCTTGAATATGGTCCTTAGTACTACATTAATGCTTCCTGGGAGCTGAAACCTACAACACAAAGCTTTTCAAGTACAGTACTGTACGAGAGAGATGGAGCCTCTATTGATGACGTTTTGCTTCTTCAGATCAAAGGCAAAACATTGTTATTTATGGACCCTGTGACCGTGTATGATAATTGAAGGCTTCTAATTCTTCCTGGCTATGCCAAGTAATAAGCTCCTTCCATATAGGTGGTATTTTACGGCAATATTTGAAGGACTCACAAACCTCCAATTTCCGGTACCCAATTTTGTGACCGGCACGAGGTCCCTTAAGCTTGGCTCCTCCTCATCTTATTTTTTTCTTTCTTAACCCTTCTGTCACGTCAATGCATTTTTAAACTCAAAAGTCAATAAGCTAACTAGCGTGCTTTTCTCCTCACTCAAAACCCTAAGTTGCGAGACACACCCCAAGATTACTCATGAAAATAAAATGAAACTACTCAAAATACAGAAAAACAAACCAGGAAAAAAATATTGGTATTTATTGAAAGAATTACCGTTTTGCAGCAGTGTTGCCAGATCCGGCTGGGTCCCAGTATTTTGCCCCAGTCATATACTGTATTTTATCACGATTATTTCCCGGTAGTTTGCCCAGGTTAGGTCTCGGTAGTCTGCCCAGGTTAGGTCCCGGTAGTCTGATGCGGTCTAGGTTAGGTTAGGTTAGGTTAGGTTAGGTCAGGTAAGGTAAAGTCAGGCTAATTTCAAAATGCCCCATTTGAATATCTTGTAAATGGGGCATTTGCGGAGAAAATGCCATAGAAGAAAATAGTCTTAGAATGGTCTAAAATAGTGGGTAATGAAGGTAGAAAAACCGTACGCAATAACGGTAATTCATTCAATATTTACCAAAATATTATATGCTGGAAAATTTTAATGCCTACTGGTACATCAACAGACCGATTTTTTTTTTTTTTTTACGGCAAGACTGCTAATCAATATCACACACAAAGATCGCATTACAATGTTAACAAATAATAATTATGTCCCTAAATTATCCAAACCTGGCCTAACCTAATCATGACCTGGGTTAACTGAAGGGAACTAAAGGCTACGAGATGGAGTGGTGCGTAAATCATTGACCGCTGGTGGTCGAGCAGGGAACAAGCTTCTATGTACCATTGGCTGCTATGTCCCAGTGGCTGATATGTGCCACTGGTGGCTGCTATGTACCATCCATGGCTGCTATGCACCAAGGTTGCTATGTACAGTCGGCGGCAGAAGTCCTGTCGCCTCATCTGCTTCACCGAGACTAGCAATGTTCATGGACTCGAGAAATACGTACTTTTTCTTCACCTAATAATCTCGAGTCTATGAACATCGCCTGCCTCGGTGAAGCAAGTGAGGCGACAGGACTTTTGCCGCCGACTATACCATCAGCAGCTGCTATGTACCATAAACCAAATTGTATATGCAGTGTTTTTCAACACATTCTATATAATATTTTTTTTTTAGTTTTTACTATACAACTCACCCTTAAAGTGTGGTGAAGGAATTTTGAAACACCCTGTATAGGACTGCTATGTGTACAGTACCATAAGCCTGCTCATTCATTACGGTAGTTCGAAACTCCAGTGGACCTGCTCATCAGTACAGCAGTGGAGTGTGGACCTGCTTATTTAGTTATCCTTGTGGTACAACCATGGCTTGTGCTGTTTTCCTTTGTTCAGGATGTGGGTTGGAAGTATACTCACCAAAGTCAACCAACAATGGTACAATTGGCCAAACATGAAGCTGGTATGGCTCGTTACTTGTGAGGTGCATGGAAAAGAAAGGAAAGTGAAAAAAGATGTAGTTTGTTGACAGGCAGACAGTAAAATATTATTACTGTCTGTTTGTCAACAAACTATAACTTTTGCTCACTTTCCTTCCTGTTGTAGGTATCTCACAAGTAGCGAGGCATACCAGATTCATATGTGGCCAACTGTACATGTAAACCAGAGCCATGGTACTGTACTGTACATAGGAGCCGGTACATAGCAGCCCTGCAATGGTACGTATAAACCAAAGTGGTGGTACATAGGAGCCGGTACATAGCAGCTCTGCAATGGTACATATAAGCCAAAACAGTGGTACATAGGAGTCGGTACATAGCAGCCAACGGTACATAGCAGCTAAGAAGTGTCGAGCAGTCTTGTCGTAAATATTAACCATAAATTCATACTTGTAATAACTGCCAAAATTCTTATAAAGATTTACCAGTGATATTTGGACTGTACATATAGGCTATACGGTATACAAAAAAATAACACTTAATACAATTGTTAGCTAAAGCAGGCTTGGCTTATACAAATTACTTATATAATTGACTTTTTATACACATGACAACTATTCAGGAACACAATATATATCTCCTGTATATCAGACATCATTATATTATTGGTCTTGGTACATAAACAATTATTATATTAGAAAAATAATAATGGATGCAATACGTTTCAAGAATTTATCCTAAGTTACTATTATTATTATTATGTAAATATTTAAATGTTGGCTGTCACTTCCCAAATTACCATAGCTGACTACTGACTCTATTGTCAATGTCCACTAAGTTATGTATAGTGACTCTTGGACACAAAGTTAATTATTTTTTTTTTAGTAAATATTTTGCCTCAGATAGGAGGATATAATCACGTATGTATTATTTTGGTCAAAGTAATTATTGTTTCTAGATATATATGATACCTGCCTCGTCCCTGACCCCTACCACGCCCTTTACCTCACCTCAGTACACGCCCTCCACGCCCTAGTCCTTGGGGTTGTAAGATATTGAGGAGAGTGTAGCAGAAGACGGACTTTTCTTATGGAGGCTGCCATGACTATTGACGTCACGTGACCACCATCAGCCAATCACAGCACAGCCAGCCTTGTCCTCATATCAGTATATTCCAACTCTACACAACACTATCTCACATTATATACACTACTCTACACTCACTTAAACATTACACAATAATTATTAAAAACCATAGAATATAGTGTTGATTAATGTTATAGATTTTATATTGTGCCAAAAGTGAAGGCTGTATGTGGATGTAAAAGACGGCTTTTGACAGCGGGGTGAGTGCATTGTTGGAACAGAACGTCTCTCGTTTCCTATCCGCCATTATTGTGAGATCCATGGAGTGATTGTAGTTATCTGGTGGTTATAAGTAATTAATCCATAGTGTGTGGATTGATTCCAATCCAAGTGTAGTGTCAAAAATGGATATATGATGTCTACGCACTCTCAGACAAACGGGGCAAGCCTAGAAGATTGTCACACCAATTTCATTGCCCTGGTGAGTACCCAGTTTGAATGAAAGTAGCCAACTGTTGGTCTATTATCTCCTCTTTCTCAAGTCTAAACCACTCCTATGTTGTATTTTGGAGAGCTGCTTGGTAGATTCTTTAGTGTGTGTACGGTTCGTGTGCTAAAATGCTCGTTCTTTAAAGAAATTCCATGTCAATCGTCCTCAAAATGCTGTGTGTGTCGAATTCACGGAACAATCGCAACAGAAATTGCTTGCCCTACATTATTATATTGGCCTTAACTCCTCTATTGTGTCGGGGAGGCCCAGCTTGTTGGGACTCCCATACCATCAGAAAATTTGGAGTTCATAGCGGTATTTATTGGAAATATAGACCACCTTGGAAATTCCGAAAATGAGGTGTTGGTTGTGGACATGTCATGTCGGCAAGGGCGAGACTCGCGTGCACCCAATTCGGCGGAGTAATGGGTGGGGGGGGAGGGGAGGGAGTGAGGGGGCGCCATGGGGGGACTGGAGGTGAAATCTAGTCGGTTTTTTAATGGTTTTTGTGTTGTTTAGTGCGGCGGAGAATACGCATTTACCCCGATGTCGTAAGGTGTTCACGCGGTCTGGGATCTTTTGTTTATTTATTTTTTTTATAGACCTTCTTTATCATGGATGTGCAGGAGGGTGTTGGAAGGAAAGCGAAGGTAGGACTGTGGGGGTGTGGGGGGTGCTAGGTCGAGTCGCCAGTCAGGGGAGAAACATGCTGAAAGTCTTACATTTTTTCCTCATTACCCCTGTTAGGAAATATACAATTGGGCTGGAGGGAAGGATGCGTTTTATTGTTGCGAGATCCGGGACAACCCCAGGGGAAGGATTTAGGTGTTGGATTGGTATTTTAATATTTGGTTGAACGGTAGGGTCGAGCCGGAGGAATGGATAGTGGTGGTGGCAGTAGTGGTGGTCCTTGCCTTGCCTTGCCGTCACCCCACCTCCTGCCCTCACCCCTCTCTCTCTCTCTCACTCTGCCTTGCTCTCACCCTAACTACCACTCGGCTCTTTTCTCTCTCATCTCTCTCTTGGTCCCTTCCCTGCATTTTTGTCATATTTTGTAACTTGGTTTCACCGTACTTGTCTCGTTCTCAAGTCCTTGCTCTCACCTCCTACCTTCACCCCACTTTCCTGACTCGCTGCCATTCGCTTTCTTCTTCCTCTGTGTCTCTCAAATCCTCCATCTTTTCTATTTAGTTTTTCCGTGTTTGATTCTGAATCTCTTGCTCTTGTTCCTAATATATGTTTTCATTGTATAGGCTAGTCACTTTGCGAAATGCACCGTTTATGTATTTATAAAATAATTATAGCTAAAACTAAGACCTATTTCCAAACGATAACCATTTACTCTTCTAGTTACTTATGAATAGTTGAAAACACCCTATTGTTTGATATTTGTACTCTGTGCTAAAGTTTGATGTCAGCTGAAAAGTATAGGGGATAACTGGTGAATTTTTGACAGGGTTAAGAAATTGCATCTAATATTCAACTGTTTTTTTGTTTATCGTATATTCCCCCACTTTACATTATTTTATTCTAAACTATTCTTTTCTGTCACACTTGTTTGGAAATATATCTTGATCTCTTTCCTCTCACACTACATTCCAAGTGAACTAGAACGCCATGCCTTTCTCTCCTTCCTCTCACTCATTCATATTGACTGGTACCGTACGCAAATATACTCAATGAAATGCCTATTGACTTGGAGTACATTGTAATGAATAGACATAGTAAGGTTGTGATTCTCTCTTGATAGGCAAAGCTTAATCTAAATAACGATTTGTAGATCATAACTGTTGGTCAGGAACGGCTAATTGATAACAAAAGGTTGAAGCTACAGGGGTATTTATATTATTCGTTATTAATAGGAGTACATTGTCCGGATATTTGCCGCAGGGACGAGCAAATTTTTCAGTGTTTGTTGAGGATTGATTAAATTGAATTGGAATAAAAGTCTGCGCTATAGGTCTGGATGAGGAGATAGAGGGGAGGGAGAGCTGTCACCAAGGAATCATAAGGAAAGTAAGGACTGTTGACGAATTGAATGAGTGGTTCGGGTTCGAAGGTGCACCCAAACCCTTTATTTTTGTACTGCCTACATTTCTACAGGCAATATCCCTACGTTTGGTTTCGGGATGAAATAGGAGGAAAAAAGAATCAAGTCCCTCTGACTGGCGCTCTGGCACCAGCTTATCGGACCACCAACGCTCTTCAAATCCGTGCTCATCTCTGCTACTAAAGCCATCAAACAAAATAGCCGGGGGGTGTAGGGGGAGGTACCAGGGTGCTCAAGAATCAAGGCATCGGAAGCAGGTTGTCACGGATATTTTTTGTGTATTTTTATGCGTGTTTATAACAACACATTTCTATGCGTGTTGACATAAATAGGCCTAGTTAGGATCATCAAGGCGAAGCGGTACCATGATTTAGACAAGAAAAAATGATGATGGAGTTGATCAGGTGATGCTGCTAACCAGGTAAAACCTGTCTTAAATGTCAAACATGTAATAAACATGAGTGTTTGCTGAATGGTAACTATTATGACTTTATTAGATGGGTTTTCTTCATTGGCCTAATCGGTTCGTATCCCAGAGGGAGCTCAGGTCCGGGTTTTCTATATTTATATATTAGGCCTATGCATCAGGACCTGCATGCCTATTTTGGTTTTTAAAATGTTGAGTTCTGCCGACGTTTCTTCGTACAAACTTTAGCTCTTATATAATATCGAAGGTGGTCTAATTTGTTTGTCGTTTGTAAACTTTTGGATGTAGCCTAAACATTACGGTAAGAAGGCAACAAGTGACGTCATACCGTAGCCAACCAAGCAGGCTTTTTCTGTGTGGGTTTCCCGTACTCTGACACAATACGGAATACCAACTTTGTTCACATGACACCTGCTACGCCGAACAGTTCGACATTATAAGACCTAGCGTAAATTTATTATTCAGATTTAAGTACCGATAATCGCCTTTAAGGTTTGAATGCAAGATTGTAATATATAGGAATAGTCTTCCTTTAGCCCACCTATGAAGAAAATAGGACAGATATTGGAAGTGAACCCAAACAAAGATATGCACTATACAACATGCTCTTCCGGTCCCCTGAACTAATTTGTGTAACTTATGCCAATGTGTTACGTGATAATACTTCAATAATCCTCGTGAGGTCGTACAACATTTTGCGTATCCCAGTGTTTATCAAGTTATAGCATTTATCTATACGGCAACTAGGACTACAGGCTAAAGGTTTGGGGTAACGGTAGCTGTTGACAGAGAGATCATTAGACTAACAAGACTATGAATGTTACTTTGATGGTTCTTGATCGGATACTGACAACTCCACCGTATGTGTCCATTTCCCGTCAAGTCTGTGTGTTTGTGTTGGCGCGTAAACTTTGTTTAATTGCATGTAGATATGTTTGTATTTACATGCTCGTCTCGCCTATGCTGTGTGTTAATTATACATCAGTATAGGCCTGTGCGTAATTAGGTAAAACAAATGTTCGTATATGTTTCTACGTTTGTATATTTTTGCGTACGGTACCGGTGATGAATTAACTGTGCATCTTTTTCTGTGTATTGCAATTTTTTTTGCGTATCGTATTGTTTTTTAGGTACGCTCTTGTTTACACTGCTTATTTGTGTGGAATGTATGTGGATTGAGGATGACAAAAGCTGTCGGTAAACAGCACCGTGATGTGGTGTAAAGTTGGGCACACTTGGCTTATCTGGCTACAGGAAGCCACCCCTATCAGTGACGTGATGCCAACATTAAAGGACACAGTTATAACATGCGAGACTTTATTACATTTTGTGTGTATAATTTGGAGCAAAACTTTCCTCCTGGGTAATCTATTAATGTGGATGGATGAGAGTTGAGGTGCAATATAAGTGAAGTCAAAACGGTAATTATTTGTTTCTGTCAGTGTATAGTCAACTCCCTGTGCAATTTATTTTTTAAATAACGGTAACCTGCATTGATAAGGGTTTCCGTGTTTTGATAATTCTTACTGAGCCTTACAGTTTCAGTTTTATTATTTATGCACAGTGTGGCATCATATTTAGCTTTTACTATAGTTTGATACCATGAATTATAGCTACAAGGTCTTCATGCGTTCTTCGCTTTCCTGGAGAAGTACAATGTTGGAAGCTGTGTGTACTTGAGGAATAGCTCAGCGTGGGAGGGGAGGGGCCAGTCAAGTTGTGAAGTGCCAGGCATGATTTATTGAACACTTAGCCACTAGAGCGGCTTTGAACATGACGTCACTGCTTGCATAGTTTTCCTTGTCCCATTCTTTGCTTCCTAACCAGCCCGTGTATGTCAGCATGAGCAGTAGGTGACCAGGTTAAATTATGGTAAATTGATAACCGATGAGTGTAGTTCAGCAGATGAACGTCCCTTGGCATTAAATAGTTTATTCTATAATTTGTCATCCTTGTTGAGTTTGTATCCTCATAGTAATGTGAACACCGAGGTCTGTCGCTTTGTAATCTATATTGAATTACCCTTGGTCGGAGTTGTAGAGAAATAATGTAAAATTATAATGATCATATTACCACTACCACTGTTCATAATGCTGGTAAATTTTTGATCTTTGTTAGTAGGCCTATTGACTATTAATGGCATCGTCACAGATTGATAAGCATGACTAACTTGAAGGGATGAGCCCATGGTTAATTAAGAGGCCCAATGGTGGCGTGGTATGTTGTAGTAACACACCTCCATCACTCCCTCTCCATATTCGTAGTGACATGTGTTTCTGGTAGGGGAGTCGAACTGGTGCTTCACACTTTGTAGGGTACACACACTGACAACGCTGAAGTCATGAACATTGAAGGAAGCTGTATGATAATTACCGGTAGTCTTGGGTTACGGACTAGGCTACTGTATGCGGCTTTCTGTTATTTCTCTTGTGGACATTTTTACTGTACCGATATGAAAGGTTCTTGTCTGTTATTTCTCTTGTGGACATTTTTACTGTACCGATATGAAAGGTTCTTGTCTGTTATTTCTCTTGTGGACATTTTTACTGTACCGATATGAAAGGTTCTTGTCTGTTATTTCTCTTGTGGACATTTTTACTGTACCGATATGAAAGGTTCTTGTCTGTTATTTCTCTTGTGGACATTTTTACAGTACCGATATGAAAGGTTCTTGTCTGTTATTTCTCTTGTGGACATTTTTACTGTACCGATATGAAAGGTTCTTGTCTGTTATTTCTCTTTTGGATATTTTTACTGTACCGATATGAAAGGTTCTTGTCTGTTATTTCTCTTGTGGACATTTTTACTGTACCGATATGAAAGGTTCTTGTCTGTTATTTCTCTTGTGGACATTTTTACTGTACCGATATGAAAGGTTCTTGTCTAGCTGTTCTTAACATTGGCTCCGGTACTTGTTCTGTAACCTAATTCAGCTCTCGCCATCACCACTTCCGGTGTGGTGACCATGATGACTAACATATTCAGGCCACCTCACCTTTACAGTGATCTCTTTCATTCTCGGTAATTATTTGTAGTCTCATTATGTCTTTTTGTCTGTCTATTCTTTGTCGGTCACTTGTCTCACCTTTCTGTCATTCTCTCCTCGTTATTTTTTTAGTATCAGTTTCTGCATCCTTCCTACTTAATTTTAATTTTGGTACATACAGGTACTAGTTTATTAAGAATTTCTAGTAAACATAGTCAAGACAGTTTCCACCAGTTCTACAAGGTGTTCTGCATCCATACAACCATTTACTAAGAGAGAGGCTTATTCTTTCTGGTTCTTTTCATAAACACTATTACCACTTAGATTGGCGCGTGTGATCGTGTGTTAACCATGAAACTGCAAATGTACTTCTTGCCTTACCCATTCTCTCTCTCTCTCTCTCTCTCTCTCTCTCTCTCTCTCTCTCTCTCTCTCTCTCTCTCTCTCTCTCTCTCTCTCTAATATACCGGTATTGGTAAATTGATGTGATGAAGACAGCAAGGGGAAGATGGGTTAGTTGGTGGCGAGGCAAGGTTAGGGCGGGCTAGTGACGACCTTGAATACCGCAGTTTCTCTCCCCCTCCACCCAACCCCCACCTCCTTCCCCCACGCCTCACTCTCCCTCCTCCTAGTCCCATACCCCATGATTCCACCCCACACCCTCCCATTCTAACTCTCACCTCTCCCCCATCTATCTCTCACGCACCCTACCCCCCCATCACCACCATCTCTTTATCTGTACAGTAGGTATGTGCGTGTGTGGTATGTCAATATCAACCTCTTCAGTTGAAATGTTTACATATTTTTTCTCATGTGCTAGAGAGGGTTACTTCCACTTGTTGTCACTGTCATAGGCATACTAGAGAAGGCTTGCAACCGACACACAACCTCTTCTCGTTCTGTGGCCTGAAAGCAGCTTAGCATTAAGACTCTTTATTTTATTATGTGTTTTTTTTTTTTGGGGGGGGAGGTAACGTTGATATCCCACACTTTTCCGGTCACAGTTCTCCACATCTCTAAGATTAACCCTCCCTCTCACCTTTTCCTATTCACCTTTCCCTTTCGCCCCGCACCCTCTGGCATTCTCTCCCCCCTCCCCTCGCCTTGGCCTCTGCCCAGTGACCTAGCAGAGACAGCCAGAGCTCAGATCATGACACCTGTATTACTATTGCCATTGTTGGTGGAGGCTTATACCGCTCTATACTATCTTGATGTTCGTCTTTGCGCGCGCGTGTGTGTGTGTGTGTGTGCAAGGGGTAGAGATGTAAGTTGTGTGTGTAGCATATGTTGGTAATTTAGTACGTGTGTGCATGAGTTTAGACTGTTTGTGGTGTTCATGAGACGTGAGAGTGACAGGGCAAGACATGGTGTGGAGAGTGATATGGATAGGTAAGACATGTGTGTACTCATTGTAATATAAATGTAGAAACTAAAGGTGGGTAGGAGATGGTGGTTGTATTAGAGGTATTGGTGAGGATAGTAGAAGTGTTCGTGGTGATTGTGTAAGTCTATTGTAGTAATAAAGTTAGGATAGGCTTGGAATTAAATGATTATGTTTGTGAAGGCAAGTAGGCCTAATTCGAGTTGTTGTTGTTGTGATTGGTGGTGGTGGTGGTGATCTGTTGTTGTTGGTTGGTGGTGGTGGTGATATGTTGTTGTTGGTTGGTGGTGGTGATATGTTGTTGTTGTTGGTTGGTGGTGGTGGTGGTGGTGGTGGTGGTGGTGGTGGTGGTGATATGTTGTTGTTGTTGTTGTTGGTGGTGGTGGTGGTGGTGATATGTTGTTGTTGTTGGATGGTGTTGGTGGGGGCGAGGCTTATTGTTGTTGTTGTTGGTTGGTGGTGGTGGTGGTGGTGATATGTTGTTGTTGTTGGATGGTGGTGGTGGGGGCGAGGCTTATTGTTGTTGTTGGTGGTGGTGGTGATCTGTTGTTGTTGTTGGATGGTGGTGGTGGGGGCGAGGCTTATTGTTGTTGTTGTTGATGGTGGTGGTGGTGGTGATCTGTTGTTGTTGGTGGCGAGGCTTATTGTTGTTGTTGATTGGTGGTGGTGGTGATCTGTTGTTGTTGGTGGATGGTGGTGGTGGGGGCGAGGCTTATTGTTGTTGTTGGTGGTGGTGATCTGTTGTTGTTGGTGGCGAGGCTTATTGTTGGTGGTGGTGGTGGTGATCTGTTGTTGTTGGTGGCGAGGCTTATTGTTGTTGTTGATTGGTGGTGGTGGTGATCTGTTGTTGTTGGTGGATGGTGGTGGTGGGGGCGAGGCTTATTGTTGTTGTTGGTGGTGGTGATCTGTTGTTGTTGGTGGCGAGGCTTATTGTTGGTGGTGGTGGTGGTGATCTGTTGTTGTTGGTGGCGAGGCTTATTGTTGTTGTTGATTGGTGGTGGTGGTGATCTGTTGTTGTTGGTGGATGGTGGTGGTGGGGGCGAGGCTTATTGTTGTTGTTGGTGGTGGTGATCTGTTGTTGTTGGTGGCGAGGCTTATTGTTGGTGGTGGTGGTGGTGATCTGTTGTTGTTGGTGGCGAGGCTTATTGTTGTTGTTGATTGGTGGTGGTGGTGATCTGTTGTTGTTGGTGGATGGTGGTGGTGGGGGCGAGGCTTATTGTTGTTGTTGGTGGTGGTGATCTGTTGTTGTTGGTGGCGAGGCTTATTGTTGGTGGTGGTGGTGGTGATCTGTTGTTGTTGGTGGCGAGGCTTATTGTTGTTGTTGATTGGTGGTGGTGGTGATCTGTTGTTGTTGGTGGATGGTGGTGGTGGGGGCGAGGCTTATTGTTGTTGTTGGTGGTGGTGATCTGTTGTTGTTGGTGGCGAGGCTTATTGTTGGTGGTGGTGGTGGTGATCTGTTGTTGTTGGTGGCGAGGCTTATTGTTGTTGTTGATTGGTGGTGGTGGTGATCTGTTGTTGTTGGTGGATGGTGGTGGTGGGGGCGAGGCTTATTGTTGTTGTTGGTGGTGGTGATCTGTTGTTGTTGGTGGCGAGGCTTATTGTTGGTGGTGGTGGTGGTGATCTGTTGTTGTTGGTGGCGGTGGTGATCTGTTGTTGTTGGTGGCGAGGCTTATTGTTGGTGGTGGTGGTGGTGGTAGTTGTGAGGCTTGTTGATCTCAGGGTTGGAGCACGTGGCATACTTGGCTGGCTGCTCTCCCAGGATGCTCTATATTCCCTCACCATCACCAGGAGCTGTGTCACGCCTCTCTCTCTCTCTCTCTCTCTCTCTCTCTCTCTCTCTCTCTGTGCTGTATTACCCCACCTTACTCTCTTCACGCCCGTTGCTACATTACTCTCCAACCTCTCTACCCCCTTTTTCCCTTACTCTTCATCTCTCGTTGCTATGATGCCTTATCCCTTACTTTTCAATCTATCTTTTCTGCCTTCCTTATAATTAGGAAGATATAATATAGTATTTCATAGTCTTAACCAATATACCAGTACCCCCTCCCTAGCTGTATAAAGTAGGCTAGGTGATTCACTCTGCGTCATGAGATTGCAAAAATGTTGAAGAGATTAAAGATGAGGAAATTCAAGCTGTTTACTTTATTGTGGTGTAAGAAATCATGCATGCATATGGAACCCCAGGCCTTCCTCCTCGTTCCCCTTGTACCTTGTTTCTGGCCCAGAGTTTGAGGTAGTGAATGAAATATATATTCCTTATAAAGTGTTACTGAGGAGCCATGCAGGTTTTTCTTGATCGCCTTCCTTCCTGCCTGCATGCACCTGTGTACCTACTCATTTAGACTACTGGGACAGGTGAAGAATTATTATAATCATCATCATCATCATCATCATCCTGAACATTTTATGGTGGCAGTTATTTGGAAACCGAGACGAAAGGAATTTGGTTAGGAAAGACAAGTGAAGAGTCAGTAGAACAGGAGTGTGATGGCGTTATGACTAATGTGGGAAAAGTAAGTAGAGGGTTTAATTAAAGATTAGAGGGAACAGTTAGGAAGACGGAAGAGTAACCCAGGGAGGGAATGAGAACCAAGGCAGACAGACACACAAGTGGAGAGATAAGATGAAATGATGTTATCTGGTTAGGTTGAAACAGACGAACATCGAACACAGGAGTGAGGAAAATTGAGAGAGGTATTTGTCCTATTAATGATGATGATGATGAGGAGAAGAGAGAGTGTCAGGAGTGTGGAAGCAAGGCAAGGAGGAGGAAGGGGTGAGATAGGGTTTATGTGAGGGTAAAGTGAGGAAACAGGAAATGTGTGGTGGCATCCGGTTGGTTTGCGCCCAGACCGTCAGCATTGTGTGTGTGTGTGTGTGTGTCACCAAGATGACACAATAGAAGTAAACCATATTGGTGACACTTCACAATCGCTAAGAAGAGTTTTGGCAGTTGTAGTTCAGTAACAGATGATAGTATATGATTTAGTTCCTTATCGGTGACAAATAATGGAGTTGGGAATAGCCTAATGTTACTGAGTGTCGGAAATGGTCGGGGTGAGTTGGTCGTGCTAATAATGCTACTGGTGCTGTAATTTGTGATGAGAGTCGGATGCTGTTGACAGTGGTTATATATAATGTATTGATGAAAGATCTCTGTATATATTATTAGTAACGGTACACCTGCTGGTAGGTAATGATAAGGTGCTTTGTAGTGCTTATGTAGATACTGGAGTTGTTTGGTAGTGTTACGTAGAGTAGATAGATGCTGGTGGTCTTGTTAGAATAGGTTAGTGATAATTTTGGTGGTAGTGGTGGTAGGGGATGTCATTGATTGTTGTGATTGATGGTGTTATGGTAGTGGTGGTGGCAAGGTGGGAGAGCAGGAGGCCAGAGCAGCAGCAGCAGTGCAGAAGGAATGCAACACAGCGCTATTTTTGTAGGAGAAACGTGTGGCAGGATGGGCGGGCGGGGCGGGCCACCTCCACCACCACCACCACCACCACCCTCCCTGGCAGGCTGGCTGGCTGGCTTGGTCTCTCTCTCTCTACGTCACCCCACGCTACTGCCCACAGACCGACCCCTCTCACACACACAAACACACACACACTCACACTCGAGTACAGTTGTGGACATTAGGTTTCTCTCTCCCTGACCCTATTAAAGTTCTTGAATGGTGTATATGTGAAGGGGATATAGCTGTAGTTATATATGTGTTTATCCATACCCATTGAAATCAGGTAACAGGCCGTGATTGGGTGTGTTATAAGACCTCTTCTCTTGGCACCGTTTAACGAAGTATAGTAGGGAAGAAAACTCATGCTTGTGACTGTACGACGCGCTCCAAAATAAAGGGGCACGATTGAATATTTCTGTCCGACTCACCGCTAATCTTGGCGCCACTTTTCCTACCCTACCTTAAAGGCGCGAGTTTTTATACTCTGTGATGTATGAGTGGTGGTAAATATGAGGACAAAAGTTGGTTCAGTGCTTAGGCTCGGCGTTCATCTCCACGTCTCCTGCTTCACATATTTAATATCTTCTTAGAGCCATAACTTATACTTGGTGAATTATGGGTACCAGAATTTAACTTGCGTCTTAACAGCTTCTACTGTTGTTGTTCTCGTCGGTACATACCTTACACATAGTACGGAAGCTGCAAATCAGAGAACGTCATGTCCGGAAATATTTAATCTCATGTTGTCTCCTTAACTCTAAAGCACAAATGTGTATATATATATTTAGTTCATGAGTGTTACGTCAACTGTGTGTTGTGTATATGTGTGTATGTCATGAAGCTATTTGTATAACGGAAGTCAGGCGATGAATCATTGTTATAAGTATTTGATAGTAACACACAGCTTTTCCGATCTGTCATATATTTTACAATTCTATATATATTTCAAATTCAGCACTTCATCCATATAGAAATGTATGCTTTGTTTGGCATGTTTTGTATAGGCACTGACTATTTTATTAAGGTACATATACATATTCCATTTTTGACTTGGTTGGCCAGCATATGTCAGGATGGTGCAGTACCTTCACCATCAGTATATATTTAATAATAGGAAACCAATGATGTGATGGAGTGTGAATGTGTGGTACAGTATGTGGTCATTATGAAGGAGAGAGTAGTATAGTAGAGTACGAATAGTGTGGTATGGCAGGTTTGGTGTTGTGGAGGTGGTGAGGCGAGTGTGGCATGATAAAGTGATAGAGGTGTGGTACAGAGAACGAGACTGGTGGTGTGGAGTGTGGCATGATAAAGTGATAGAGGTGTGGTACAGAGAATGAGACTGGTGGTGTGGAGTGTGGAATGATAAAGTGATAGAGGTGTGGTACAGAGAACGAGACTGGTGGTGTGGAGTGTGGTATGATAAAGTGATAGAGGTGTGGTACAGAGAACGAGACTGGTGGTGTGGAGTGTGGCATGATAAAGTGATTGAGGTGTGGTACAGAGAACAAGACTGGTGGTGTGGAGTGTGGCATGATAAAGTGATTGAGGTGTGGTACAGAGAACGAGACTGGTGGTGTGGAGTGTGGAATGATAAAGTGATAGAGGTGTGGTACAGAGAACGAGACTGGTGGTGTGGAGTGTGGCATGATAAAGTGATTGAGGTGTGGTACAGAGAACGAGACTGGTGGTGTGGAGTGTGGCATGATAAAGTGATAGAGGTGTGGTACAGAGAACGAGACTGGTGGTGTGGAGTGTGGTATGATAAAGTGATAGAGGTGTGGTACAGAGAATGAGACTGGTGGTGTGGAGTGTGGCATGATAAAGTGATTGAGGTGTGGTACAGAGAACGAGACTGGTGGTGTAGAGTGTGGTATGATAAAGTGATAGAGGTGTGGTACAGAGAACGAGACTGGTGGTGTGGAGTGTGGAATGATAAAGTGATAGAGGTGTGGTACAGAGAACGAGACTGGTGGTGTAGAGTGTGGTATGATAAAGTGATAGAGGTGTGGTACAGAGAACGAGACTGGTGGTGTGGAGTGGTGTGATGTGGCAATGCAGACGTGTGCAGTGGAAGTGAGAGGGGAAAAAGGTACTAGAACATGGCCTTACTTTTCCCGTTAACCTTTTACGCCACTATCCAGACTTGGCCTTGGCTCTCTTGACGCTGACCTTGTGCACCATATCTAAACTTGACCTCCTCCTGGCGATCTTGTGTGTACTTATCCAAACTTTACACACATAGTACTGACCCTCTTGACCAGTAGTCCAACATGACCTAGATGTGACTTGGGGGCATAATATATGTGAGGGAGTCGTTGCATTTCTCTATCATGTTGACTGAGTTACTGCCATAATATCAATTCACCAACAGTCTCCTCGCTACCATTAGAATTGACCTTCGAAATACGTGAGCTGTGATAGTTACCTGCATCATCATTCTGATTTGGTACAGATGGTTAAGTAAGGGTGGGTAAGAAACGTCGGCCGCGACTGCACCGTTATGGTCGGCACGTCGGTTGAAGAGGCAGACAACTAAAATGACACCAATTTACTAAGGGTAGTTTTGTTTTTGTGAACTTAGAGAAACATACTCGGTACCTACGTATGTTACCAATTTACTAGGGTGACTTGGGAGTGTTGAAGAGGGCAATGTATATAAATTGTACCAAGACAAAAAAATTACTTCAATGTAGAATATTACCATGTCCCTAACGCTGTCTTACCCTCTGGCCTAACCGCGAAAAAAGTTACGAGAGATGGAGCTTCACCAGCCAGAACCTCACAATAACGGTACAGTAGAACCCAACAACCAGATTCCTGCTGGTGTGTTGGCATCAGACATAGGTTGGTAGGCAGTACAGGTTCTTTGGTTACACCGGAAAAGGATGTGGGGATTGCAGACCCACCTGTATTCAACTTGTGCCCCTCTGCGGTTGGTTGCCTTTAGATGACCTTTGTACAGTTTCCAGAGGCAAATACATTAGGCTATCGTATGTCTTTATCTAACAACGCCAATCTTGTCATTCGGGAATTAATCATTTGAGCGATTTCCATAATAAAGAAGACAACCGAACACCATACATAAAGAATGCAGGTAAATGTTGAAACTGAAAAGCGTCAAGTTATGATAAACGCTACAAGTATTTCAGCAAAACCCAAGTTAATTGTAACTAAGGCAATATGCAAGAATAGTAATTGGATTGACGTGGATGAAGTAATTTTACGTACGATGTCTCCAGGCAATTTGTAATATGAAATACATGAGCTTCTTATCAGGCCGTCAGTTTGTCTGGGGAAGGACAATCACCTTGCATTCCGTGGCTCCGCCCAGCTCCCTCTTGTAACGCTTGTTTCATTTACCTTCCTCCCCACTTCCACTACACGCCTCTCCCTGTCTCCTACGCCCTCCCCACGCCTTCTGACTTCCTTCTGTCACACCTGTTCAGTTACTTGACTCCCTAGGCCTCTCCACGCCCCTCCTGCCATGACGCTGGTCCCGTTAGTCTTCTCCCACGCCGCTCTGGCCGCCACCATCTGCCGGAGTGTGGTGAGACAGGCACCGATCCACGTTTTCTCTTCCCACCACTTTCCCGCTTACTTTTTTTTTCGTAATGTGACTAGATATTACGGTAAGGTAAAAAATATATACCTTGTCTTGAACTTTGACTACTGGTACCTTGACTGGGATTAATTTAACAGCCCAGGTCCTCCTATTTCCTTGATATTACCGTCTTACGTCACCAGCAACCTGATTAGACCATCCTAAGTGAGGGTATCTTAGGCACCTCGAAAACAGAATATTTAACACGTATTTAACACGTGCGATTCGAGAGGAAAGGCCAAGTAGAGAGAGAGAGAAAGAAAGAAAGTTCAGGAGAAAAGAATGTAAAACTGGGATGGGAGGGAGGGAGTGTTGGGGAGAGGTGTGGGGCTGGGAGTTGATGAGACCTGGAATAGGCTGGAGTGAGAGAGTGGGCTTGGAGGTGCTAGGGAAAGAAGGCTGGGGACAGTGGGGGGGAGGGGTGACGTCGATGGGGGGAGGGATGAGAGGAGCGGGGGGGAGGGGGGGGCAGCGTGTGAACCACCGGTGGCTGGTGGTTCACTTTGCCGGGGTCCAGGAGGGGTTGCTGAAGGAACGTTGCCCCGCGCCTTCTCTCTCTCTCTCTCTCTCTCTCTCTCTGGCTTCCTTCCTTCACGCCCTTTTCTCTCCTGCCCCCACTTTTCCGCCCCTCCTTCCCCAGCACGGCCGTAATCATGTCAGAAGTGAGGGGGATGGGTGGTGGTGGTGGTGGTGGTACTCGGGTGGCGGTGGTATTGCTGGTGATGGTGTTGCCGGGTGGGGGTAGGGAGGGAGAGGGGGGGGGTAGCAGCCAGAACGTTGCCCCCTCACACACACACACACACACACACACTTACCATGTTGCCATATCTTGCTCTTGTAGTCACACACCACACCTTGACACCACACACCCAAACACCACGCCACCCACCCACCCACTCTACAAAATTATTACTTAATTTTTTCCTCCTCGGTTGGTGCCTTTGTGTGGGTATGAAGGTTAAGGTAATAATGATATGTGTGCACTCAATACTTATATACAACTTCACAATACCAAGCCAACCACCAGTTTCACTCCACGACACCTTATTTCCTTTCATTACACTATATGCCTCTCTATGCTCACACTACATTACTCTACACTCCATTCCACTCCACTCTTCCACCCCACTCCACTCTTCCACCCCACTCTATACCTCTATGCTCACATTACATTACCCTACACTCCATCCCACTCCACTCTTCCATCCCACTCCACTCTATTATACCTCTATGCTCACACTACATAACACTACACTCCATTCCACTCCACTCTTCCACCCCACTCTATACCTCTATGCTCACACTACTTTGCACAACATTCTATTCTACTCTTCCACACCACTGGACGATCTCACAAATCTCCAGTACAGTATACCGAACCAACTCCTCCAGATGTGTAGACATGACAGCTTAGTAAGGTTTATGATGAGGTGCAGGTGTGTGTGTGTTGGTGTGTTGAGGAATTAGTGCCTAGCAGATAGATAGCCTTTACTTTTTCTATTGATCAGGTTTAACTGCTGCACTCTAACGTCTCGTATTCCTAGCAACTAAACCTGATTGAAATAAAAAGAGAAATGTTTCTAATTCAACCACCATTATGATACAAAAAATGTTGGTGTTTTTATGATGTCTTGTGTCCTTCAGCTTTCAGAGATCAGAACAGACTGAACTGGTTACTAGACTGATATGGAGTGGCTGGAGGGTTGTTGGTTAGTGAGGGAATGGTTGTACCCAAGATGATGGATTGCAGTTTGTCATACTTGGACACGATAAATGGAACGGGATGTGTGTTGTGTGGGCAGTGAGGGGCAGGGCAGGGCAGGCAGGGAGGGATGGGCAAGTCTTCTAAGCCCTTTTAATGCCATCTGTAACCGACCGACCAACGATTTACTTGCCCACATAGACTACATACATTCATTAGCCACCTACCTCAATGTGTAGTATGGAAATCTGTTGTCTGGCCACGGTTTCCTTCCATTATCACCAACAATACCACCACCATCTATCATTCTCTCTCTCTCTCTCTCTCTC